>SDVV010043767.1:0-10221 GCA_016164225.1 Gammarus roeselii
ATAGCTACATATATATATAGCTACATATATATATATAGCTACATATATATATATATATAGCTACATATATATATAGCTACACATATATATATAGCTACATATATAGATACATAAATATACATATATAGATACATATATAGATACATACATAGCTACATACATAGCTACATACATAGCTACATACATAGCTACATACATAGCTACATACATAGCTACATACATAGCTACATACATAGCTACATACATACATACATACATACATACATACATACATACATACATACATACATACATACATACATACATACATATACATATATATGCATAGACATATATACATATATATATATATATATACACATATATATATATATATGAATCAAAATGAATAAAAATATATACATATAGGTATATATTTATTGGGTGGTTACTTCATGTCCAGAGGCTAATCCATCAAGGGGTTCAACTAATGTTTTTCTAGGCCAAACTTTCAATGCAGGTAAAATTGGGGCCTTCTTAGGGCAAAAGGCAAATCCACCAAATAGGACAACACAGGCAACATCTAAAATACAAGCAAGCAGTTCATTTTTGTAATATTTGTCAGTGCAGTTCAACAAGATATAGGGTCGACAGGGGTGACACAACACATTTTCCGCATACTTTGAAATAACTCAAACAGTACGCGGCCAAGAAACTTCGTGTTTATGGTGTGTATAGCTACTATAATAATCATGAAGCATCGTGAGTTTCAACATTCTAACATCAACCAAAAAGAAGTTATTAACAAAAAAACGTGTGGCAAGCTATGGCACACGCACCAAATGGGGAGATTTCCCGCACCCCCCATTTAGCAATAATTGAAACCCAAATTAAAAGTTTGAGAGTACTGATCAAAAGAGCATGCCTATGTTAGTATGTATCAGTTGCTTAAAATCAAAATGTTAAGTAAAATATCACGTCTGTGACAGGTGTTTTAGATGCTCGTCTTTTGCTGCCGTCATACCTGACTCGAAGGATTTTTTTCCCTATTTTACCAAGGGAAAAGAAGTTTTTCTTCAATAATTGCAAACTAACTTTACTAGAAGTCATTTCTCCACATCCTGAACAAATTATGACTCAAGTGTCAGTAAATGAGCAAATATTAAGAAAAAAAATGATCTTTTCATTAATACAATAAAATGTATTTCTTCAATTTTATAGCAAACTAATTAGATTAACATGAAAACAAGGCATGCTAGATAAGTTTTTGTTACTAGATATGAAAATATGATTCAAAAAATCTTTCCTGGCTGTTATACATGAGTTGACACTAAGGCCTTGACTCGTCACCATCTGTTATAAACATCCGGTCATTATAAAATTAGTTAAGCATTTTGAAATTACCTGTGTGGTCATTTACTTTCAGATGTCATTATATGTGTGAAGAATTGCATTCAATTACTTTTCATTGAAGAAAAATTAAAATATTCAACAAAAAAAACGCAGGAATCCTCTCCATCATTTTTATGCCTGAGCTGATTCACTGCAGCTGTATATTTATATATATCTACAGAAGTTTGAATTTCTTCTCAAAATCCTTCTTACACAACAAACTACAACCTATTCAGGGTATCACCACCAAATTTGACTCTAATCCAATGGAAACTCTAGCCAAAGCGTCAAGTTTGCGGAACATTGATTTATCCAAACCAAAATTATCAGGTCCTGAAAAACACAAATTTTATGATTTTTCATAAATTCAGTGCGCATATCTAAATTCTACAAGTAGCTGATAATTACTAAGAAAGACTTTTTCTTCCAAGTTTCGTAGTCAAATAGTGACATTCCTGACGTTTAGGTGCCCATAAGGGGGGTGGGGGGAGTCACCCCATATTGCCGACCGCAGGGAATCACCCCCATCGACAATATAAGTTGATTTTGGTTATTTGCAATAGGAATAATATGTCATTAAACAGTTCTGATCAAGTTAAGGTTTCATCATTGTTATGTTTTCAATCTAATTTCAACTAGTTTTGTTCAAGTTTTAGTCAAGAATAGTTTCCATTTGCTTTTATGAATATTCTAATCTCTGCATTAGCAGTTTTGAACTTTGTTCAAGAAAGCTGGAATCAATTGCTTGTTTCTCAACATTAGCTATTCGCATTCATTCTTCTTTGAACTATCTTTTGTTAAGATGAATATTACTTACCGTGCTCACTCATTTCCCATAGATTACACATTTATTATTATTCATAAATTTATAACATTATATACATTTATTGAGAAATTATATTTTCCATGCTTGTTTCCATACAGATTGCACAATTGGGCGCGGAGTGGAGAACATTAAACTAGCCGTGTGCCTCAGATGCCAAGATCAGCATATTTAAACAGTCTCGCGCGCTCGCAGAGATGTTTGTACAGTTACATGCGCTATGTTGCAAGATACTGGCAAATATATATAAGGTGAGAGTTAGAGAAGCTTACGCCGGGCAATGGACGTCAGAATTAGAATTTGGGATGACCCCACATGGACGCAGACGTCCTCTAAATCAAAATGTAACGTCTCAATGATACCCTTTCTTATGGTAGTTATACAAATTATAATTAACATCACTGTCAGTTCTTATTAAAAATAGCCATCACTAACAACCGTTCACGTATCTCGATTCCCAATCATACGACTATGACGGAATTGCGTAATTTGGCACTTTCCCTGCGGCTGTTCCATGAATGTTGCTCCTAACTTGTTTACCAAACATGTGTGACGTCTGTGTTCCTTTTCATGTGATGTGTGTGCCAAAATGCAGGAATGTTAAATTGTTTTTTGAACCATGCCAGGAGTAATTTAATATTGCAGTTTAGCAATTAGTTGAACTCATACCAAAGTCTAAACACTGATGCACTTCATCTTGACTAATATTACGTGTTGTATTACAAATCAAGAACTTTTTATTCATGTGACAAAATATGAGATATTTGTTTTTGTTTGTTTCTCTGACAGCTGTGGATAAGGAGTGTCCAATCAAAGAAATTACTAGTTCTTCAATGACATCGTGCATTGGTTAGGAAAATCAGTGTCAGCGTGAAGAAAAATGTGTGCATAAAATTGAAGCACACCGACTGGTTTCAAGATTTGTTTACGTGCAATATACAGTCTTTGCAAGCAATATTTTGGGAAGGTGTCTTCACATGCCCTTCATCTCAAGATTTCATGTACGGATCAAATATTTCTTGAATATTCGCGTGTGCTGCCAGCCAAATTGTGCAAATTGGGATTCCCTCTATCATCAGTTTAGATTGAGTTCATTTGTTATAATTTGTAATAACATGCCATCTGCATGCTTTCAGAGTTAAATGTCTGTACCCACCCATAGATTTTTTATATTTAAAATTTCCAAGGATCTTGAGGAATGATTTGTTTGACTCTTCCTGATAATTTTACAATAATCTCATGTGATTACCATCATCACTTGCTCATGTTTTTTCTTATAACTTTTACTAATACTTTGCCTAACCTAGATCCTTCCTCTTACCATTGAATAACCTCTTCCTTCCCATTCACAACTGCCCCACCCTACCTCAAGTTCTAAAATCACCCTAGTCCTAACAAAATAGATGAATAACCAGTTTAGAAGCCATCTAAGTGGAGACAATTTTAATATCTCCTTTCATTTGATTGTATTTGAAATTCTACTACAATACAGACCATCATAATAAAGAGTGGACTATAGTGGTCCTGCCGGCATGCAGAAACGGTGACAATCGATCAAGGTAACCTGTTACTTTCAACATTTCAGATGGCACTTGGAGCCCACTAAGTGAACAGTCAATTCCAACAAACTTAATTATTATTTAAGTTTTTTTCTGAACAACAGTCTAGGATTGATTGCTTCTTAAAAAGAATGCCTGAGGTAAAGCATATTGTAACTTATGCTCTTATTACATAGAGAAAATTGCCAAGGTCTTCACAACAACTCCATCTTTCCAACAAGTTTACCCTTTCAAGTCAATTGACAGGATGGTCCTTCGCATCAGTCATCAAAACCAACTTCATCAGTCATAATATTCTTTGAACATTTAAAAAAATAATTGTTGCAATGTGCCTACTAAAATTTTTGCTGAGGGAGTCCTGCAGAATCTACTGCTTGAGGCAGTTACTGATATTTTGAGAGGTCATCCATTACATGCTGATCTGTACAGCCTGCAGCATTTCTGCTCAATACTATGAAAACCTTTCCAAGATTTTGTATCAACAATACCCAGCATTCATTTGATAGAGTAAAACCCTTTCCTACCTTGCATAAACTAAAATTAGGGTGCATATTTCTAGCACACAGGGTAACCAAACAGGTTATTTTAAGGCATCTATTTCTAACTTGCCAAGTACACCCACACATTCATCTAAGGTAACTGCACTATCCACAATAAAGGGATTGGTTTTTTTTTAGGAATGTTGTGACAATTAACCATCTTGCTTTCCAATCTGTTATAAACTTGCTTAACTTGAACTCCACAGACAACACAAGCAAGATTGTTTAGACTAATATACAACCAAGTAACTTTGCTTATATTCAAATTCAAGAACTACAATAGGCGGTGGAAGTTTGAGCTGTAACTGTAGAACTAGTTATAATTATAGAATTCAATGCTCAATAATAAAAATAACAAAATTATTAGGGGATAGAGAGACCTCCTCCCAGAGTGATGTAAGATATGAAGCATGTCGTGCTAGTGCACGGAGTGAATTCATACATCATCTCTGAAATCAAAGTGAATTGTGGTGGAGCACTACGAAGAAATACTATGCGCAATTGCTCCTACAAAGCAAGTGATGGCTGCGGTGTTCCGTGCATGCATTATTGTACTCGAATGTCAACAATAGACAAACATTATGACGTCGTCTCCCCGCAGTTCTTACCTCGACCATAACAGGGTAAACACTAGTGTCCCTTATTGGTGACAAAAGCAGACAACAGCCAATCACTGAGCAGCTTACATTGCCATGGTTGGATCTGACCCATGTTCTAAACCGAATTCCTATTCGCTAACGGCATGTCCATCGTCCAATCGAATCCCAGCTCTTACGATCAGCTGGCCAAGAGCAAAGAAATGTAGAGACCGGAAGAACACTAATGCGAGACACATATGCAAGAGATTTCAACTGCGGCAATATTAGTTACAGTTTCAATTCAATATTCATAATTTGCGACTTCTCTAAATAACTTGCAGATAATCATATATTATCATCATATTAGTTCTGCAGGAAACCAAAATCTTCTTTGGCTTGTTGAGATCGCATTTTAATACTAATAATTAAGACTTTATTGACAAGCATAAAGGGCATAGCAGTATAATTGAGACATTTGCCTCAACCTATGTTTGCCAGTGCTCAATAGATTGGAATCAGTGTGTGAATGACAGGTTAACCTATTCAAAATATATATTTGCAACGAAGGTTAGAACTACGTACCTATGAGTATTGGGGTGGATGGATGATTATTTATTTTATAGACCATTAACACTTTATTTTAGTAATTCTTATTTCGTGGGCTCTATTATTTATCTGTGCCATTTTTTCACGGGGATCAGTTTTGGATTAGTTATATAATTATAAATCGTTAGACGCCCACAGGGGCCCTAGGTGGACTATGCGGTGTGTTAGTTAGTCTAGTCCAATCTACGGTGGAAGAATTTGCGCTCTCCCGGGCGCCTAATAAATGTCCAAGCACAACTAAGCGTTTTGATGGCTAAATGGTGAGATTTTAGGTGGTGTTATATATATTTATAGAGGAAGAGTAATTTACCTTTTTTTACTCAAAAAGTTAATAGTGAATAAGCTTCTGTGAGCGATGATAATTCAAGTAAACCTGTGCTCTCACGTTCAAGGCACAATCTGACTTCAAGTTATGGTATCCTTTTCTACAAATGAGGTTGAGTATTATGGGCAAGCACCAAAAAACAGACACAAGGACAATGAAGCACGGTGGCGAGTAGGTATCTTTGGTATTGATCCCAACTTCACTGAATGTTGACATCCAAAGGTAATATAGAAAGGGAAAAGAAGATATATATAGGAAAGCCGGCAAGAAAATCTTGGTGGCGTCGTTAAATCCCGGTCATCTTTGGGGGACTTCAGTTTTCGTCTTGCCTGAAGACGTGTGTCCTCATGGCCTCAGTAGCGGGGGGTGAGAAGCTGCACACTGAACATAGTTGGCTAACAATGTGTGACATGGAAGATAATCACATACCATTCTGCCTGCCTCATACAGGTAGACAGATTGGGTGCATGTAATAAAACATTTTTCGATATCACAGGAGAAATAGCATATCACTAAGGTATAGCTACCAGGAATAAAAATGGAAGTCTTAAGCTCCATAATGCATGAATTTTACTGGCCTTGACATTATGTTCATGTCCCAGACCTGCATTCTTAAATGATAGTATTTACAATAGAGATGTCAATATTTAAAAGATGTTATTTACACTTTATAGGCACTATATAGCTATATATATCTATACATAGGCTTGGATCAAGGTAGGGTGCAACTCAGATCTAAGATTGCTATCATGTTAGCATAATTGACAATCTTGGTATGGCATTTGGCAGAGGAATCCCTCATTGTTAGCTTCATGCCTTCACAGTTAAAATCTTGCATCTAGGTATTTACAATAGCGTCTTGCTGCAGAAATCTGCAACTGTATTTATTAGTCTGCTCTACACTGGAGATAGGACATATTAAACACTGTTATCCTCACCTGTCTTCTGTGGAGCACTATCCAAGGTAAGCCTAAGTTGCACTGGCCCATGCTATCTAGCCTAGCTACAGACTCTCTATAGGTTTGGCCAGTTAGTTTTCGGTATGGGAACAATTTCCTCTGCGGCCACAGTATTACTTCCTTAATTTGTTTGCTATTTGAACCTCCTTGCCTGTATTTGTATGCAAGGATCCGATAACTGCCACGAGAATTACGATCTTGTGCGACTCGCAGAAGAGTCTAGAAGAAAAAAAACTCTCAGCTTGTTGCCAGATTCATGTAAAAATATTCCTCTGAATTTTGGAAAAATATTTATCTGAATCGTTTATTCCTTCTGATGCATGTTCCATGGCTTTTTGTGCGTGGGTATACATATTTATTTAGCCAAAATAAATATTTGTTGCACTGCTATTATGGTTGTAAGCAGTTTGTACTAGCTGAACGGAAATGTTGTAGCTACCTACCGAGAGATGCAACAATGAGATCAAAAGATGCGATTGCTTAGTCGTAATAGTGCTTGTGATGCACGTATAATGTGTTTAGTGTTATTAGGATAATGTAGGGTCAATTAAGGACCTCTACAAGATAATATTGATGTTGATCTTAGTGAGTGAAAGTCTTGAATGGCACTGTGCGTGGAGGAGACAAGGCGAGTCGAGGCAGGTTGAGACGAGGGGAGACGAGTCGACTTGCGAGGCGACGAGTCGAGACAAACCGAGGCTGGCTGAGACTAAGTGACCCGTGGGACCCGCGGGACTCGAGGGACCCGGGAGTTTCGGAAGACCAGGAGGATTTGGGGTAACCCACTTGGACCCTTCCGGGGCCCTTTGGGACACCCTTGAGACCCCCTTGATAAACTTTGGGATCCGCTTGAGGCCCCTCTGAACCCTGGGACCCCTGCTTCCCTCTCCTCAAGCCCTAAAACTCATACACACAAAAAAATGTATATAAGTTAAATGCTTGAGTAGAACAATTAGTTATTACAGTCCACGGATTACTGGAACAAAGGGCGAGGGTCGCGTCGAGGCTTGTCGAGGTGCGTCGAGATCAGTCAAAACATGTTGCGGTGAGTCGAGTTGGTAGAGACAAGCCGAGATGAGCTGAGACGAGGGACCCGGGGAGCTCGGGGGACCCGGGGAACTTGGGTTACCCTCTGGGATTTGTCGGTCTCTTTTGGGACCCAAGGTATCTCTGTCACCCCACTCCCACCCTAGAACGCTTGAGTGAGAAATTTTGTTATTACAGTCCCCATGATTATTAACGCAGAGGAGGAGAGCCACGTCGAAGCTGGTCGAGCTGAGTCAAGATCAGTCGAAACAAGTTGAGGCGAGTCGAGTTAGTCGCGATGAGCCGAGACTGACCGAAATGATTTGAGACAAGCCGAGATGAGCTGAGACGAGGGGTCTTGGGGGACTCGGGGAGCTCGGGAAAACCCGGGGGACTTGGGTTACCCTCCGGGATTCATCGGGCTCTTATGGGACCCAAAGGACCTATGCCCCCCCGCACCCTGTCCCCTAAACAATAAGTGCGAAATCAATAATCAGAGCAGTTTTCTGCCCATAACGAACCTGCCCTTACTTTCGTCTTCGTAATCCACAATTTTGTCAGGTATAATAATGCTGGTGTATTTGTGCGGGAGTTCCTGTTTGTGGTTTTGTGAATGGACGTTTTTTCTTCAGTCTTCGCTCGCTTGCGCGTGCACGGACCATATATAGTTTTTGGGGTTGACCTGGACTGCCTAGCTATTAGCCTTGTGACGCGTTGCGGTTGGAGTTGATCTTTTAGGTGATGTTATATACTTTTATTAAGGAAGGGTAATTTACCCTTTTTTACTCAAAAATTTAACAGTGAATGAGCTTCTGTGAGCGATAATAATTCAAGTGAACTCGGTGCTTTCACTTTCAATGCACAATCTGACTCCAAGTTATGCTATCCTTTTCTTATAAATGAGGTTGAGTATTATGAGCAAGCACCAAAAAACCGACACAAGAACAATAAGGCAAGGTAAATACAATCTTTGGTATTGATCCCAACTGAACTGAATGAAGATATCCAAGGTAATATAGAAGGGGAAAAGAAGGGAGATAGGAAGGCCGGCAAGAAAATCTTGGTGGCGTCGTTATCATTTGAGGGACTTTATTTTGGAATTTTTGAGACTCAGCGAGAATGCCATTTCTACTCGCCTGAAGATGTTCACGTGCAGCGGGCTGAATGACAGCGGCTGAAAGGCAGCGGGCTGAAAGGCTGTCTTCTGTGGAGCAGTATCCAAGGTAATCCTAAGTTGCACTGGCCCACCTGTCTAGCCTAGCTACAGTCTATCTATAGGTTTGGATTTAAACCCAATATAGCTTCTGCTGTGTCTTTCTTTGCCTCTGTGGCCACGGTTTCACTTCCTGTATGTTTATTTCGGGATATAATACTACTGTCACCACGACTAGGATCTTGCCCGACTCACAAAAGAGTCTTGAAAAAAACCGCTCAGCTTGTTGCCAGATTTTTTTGAAAATATTTATCTGAATCTTTTATTCTTTCTGATGCATGTTCCATGGCTTTTAGTGCGTGGTATACATATTTATTTAGCCAAAATAAATATTTGTTGCACTGTCATTATGGTTGTAAGCAGTTTGTATTAGCTGAACGGAAATGTTGTAGCTACCTACAGAGAGATGCAACAACGAGATCAAAAGATGCGATTGCTTAATCGTAATATGTGCTTGTGATGCACGTATAATGTGTTTAGTGTTATTAGGATAATGTAGGGTCAATTAAGGACCTCTACATCACTCCCCATTCAGACTGCAGCCAGGGATGCAGTATTGTTTTCTCCCTTGCTTGGCTGACGTCCAATTGCGTAGCGTTAGCTACATGTCGAGGCGGTCTGGTGCTCTTACTGCTCTGCCAGACCTGGTGGTTTGAGTGAACAACCTTACTTGAGGTTGTGGGTTTATTTGTACTCGCCGTCCTGTGAGGGCTTGCGGTGGTAAATTTGCTGGTTGTCTGAAAGTCTGGGTTCGTGGCGCGTGCCGGTCCTCTGGACGTGCTGCGTCTAGTGTGGGAACTCTGTCTGGGCCTGGTGTGGTTGACGGAACGTTTCAGATTTTTATCCTGACATGTGAATGTCTTTCAGGGAATACGTCGTCTATGCCATGGGCCGTTTTCAAACGAGAGACATGGACATTGTTGGTTTTGCCTCTTCGCTTGATGGTGTAGTGTGTCGGTGTTCGTTGAACTACCTCAAACGGTCCTTCGTATGGTGGGTGCTTCGAGCGGGCGCCGTACTCTGTCGGTGCGGACAAAGACGTGCGTCGCTGTTTTGAGTTTGGGGTCGAGGTGTCCCTCTGCTGGTTGAATTGGTCGGGACTGTGCCGGACCAACTTCGTTCATGAAGTTTTGGAGTCTCTGGTTGTACTCGGTGATGTCGGTTAGTGCAGGATTGCGGTTTCTGACCAACAGGTTGCATGGAAGTCGCAAGTTTACTCCAA
>SDVV010043768.1:0-10221 GCA_016164225.1 Gammarus roeselii
TGTGCCTCGCATGCACAGGCCGCGCGTGTCCCTGAACTGTCTCCTTGTGTCTCGTATGTACAGGCCGCGCGTGTCCCTGAACTGTCTCCTTGTGTCTCGTATGCACAGGCCGCGCGTGTCCCTGAACTGTCTCCCTGTGCCTCGTATGCACAGGCCGCGCGTGTCCCTGAACTGTCTCCTTGTGTCTCGTATGCGCAGGCCGCGCGTGTCCCTGAACTGTCTTCTGTGTCTCGCATGCACAGGCCGCGCGTGTCCCTGAACTGTCTCCCTGTGCTTCGTGTGCACAGGCCTTGCGTGTCCCTGAACTGTCTCCCTGTGTCTCGCATGCACAGGCCGCGCGTGTCCCTGAACTGTCCCATTTCCCTTTCAGAGATTAGTTCGAGATTAAATTTGCAGCTGAACATCTCCTCTTCTCCTCTTCTCTCCTTGAAACAACTTTGTTGAGCCACCTATACAAGCTAGGGCTAGTCTGTTCATCGTTACAAGCCATGGCTTGTTTGTTGATTGTTACAAGCTATCGATAGTCTGTTCATCGTTACAAGCTATGGCTAGACAGATCATCATTACAAGCTATGGCTAGTCTGTTCATCGTAACAAGCTATGGCTAGTCTGTTCATCGTTACAAGCTATGGCTAGTCTGTTCATCGTTACAAGCTATGTCTAGTCTGTTCATCGTTACAAGCTATGGTTTGTCTGTCCATCGTTACAAGCTATGGCTAGTCTGTTCAACGTTACAAGCTATGGCTAGTCTGTTCATCGTTACAAGCTATGGTTAGACAGTTCATCGTTACAAGCTATGGCTAGTCTGTTCATCGTTACAAGCTATGGCTAGTCTGTTCATCGTTACAAGCTATGGTTAGACAGTTCATCGTTACAAGCTATGGCTAGTCTGTTCATCGTTACAAGCTATGGCTAGTCTGTTCACCGTTACAAGCTATGGTTAGACAGTTCATCGTTACAATCTATAGCTTGTCTGTCCATCGTTACAAGCTATGGCTAGTCTGTTCATCGTTACAAGCTATGGCTAGTCAGTACAATGTTACAGGCTATGGCTAGTCAGTTCATCGTTACAAGCTATGGCTAGTCTGTTCATCGTGCATCAATGAAACTTACTCCTCTTTCTCAATCTCAGGTTTGTGAAGGGTACAAATAATCACCTTCTTACCCAGCAACTCGTGCTCTGCAGTCGTGCGTGACATTAGTGCTTTGCTTGAGAGAACAGGGCCATTAGTTTATGCATCACGTGACCCATAAAGGAACTCGGAGCACATATAGAAGCTATTCACCTTTCAGTTCTCTCTTTCGGTACAATATCATTTTATTTACGAAGTGAAATTTTCATATTATTGCTATGTAGCGAAATAGGGAATAACAACTAATTATTTGCAGTCTTTATTGTGGTTGGTCCATTAGCTATCAATAAACATGCTGGTTGGCACTCAGGACAACAAGTTCTTTGGCTGGGTAGGTTTGGTTTGCAATCATGGGGGCATTTTTCTCTCCTGTAAATTGTTATTCTTTCCAGCCGTGCAGGCCTCTGGTGCTGCGATACATGGTTCAAGCCATGCTGACGCCGCCTCCTTCCTCTTTGTCAACCTATATATGACAGTCTATATTTTATACATGGATTCATTTACTGTTCTAAGCCACCTCGGTCTGGTGTTGATGATGCCTCAAAAATGGTTCTAATGGAAAATATCTTCATATTGGATAGATTTAATTTCGTTTTGAACGCCACATTGTGAGTAATTGGCATTCTGTCTGTTGATCTGATCAGAGACATCACCAAAGCGTGACCTAGGCATCGCACAGAAGATGGCGCTGAAAGAGGCATCAACATGTCACCATTGAAGTATTCAGTAAAAAGAGACATCACCAAAGCGTGACTTAGGCATTGCACAGAAGTTGGCGCTGAAAGAGGCATCAACATGTCACCATTAAAGTATTCAGTAAAAAGAGACATCACCAAAGCGTGACTTAGGCATTGTACAGAAGATGGCGCTGAAAGAGGCATCAACATGTCACCATTGAAGTATTCAGTAAAAAGAGACATCACCAAAGCGTGACTTAGGCATTGTACAGAAGATGGCGCTGAAAGAGGCATCAACATGTCACCATTAAAGTATTCAGTAAAAAGAGACATCACCAGAGCGTGACTTAGGCATAGTACAGAAGATGGCGCTGAAAGAGGCATCAACATGTCACCATTAAAGTATTCAGTAAATAGTTTATTTCCATCGTCTGGCTATGCGTTTGAAATTCGAAAATCAAGTACATGAATTTCGTTATCAAATGTATTTAGTATATGACTTATCGAAACGAAAATTCACATTGAATTTGTCAAAGCTCATCTCAGTGATTGCCAGTTGGCACTATAGGATAAACAAACGTTCTTGAAATATGAAACAACATGCTCTTTCATCTTGACAAGTAGGTCTGTGAAAAATGCAGCTGTGGAATTCATGAATAAATCGACAGAATTGATATTGGAATAATGAGTACACATTAATAAATTATCACGAATACACACATCATGAAGAGGTTGTGATGGTCGCTGTCGTATGCGCTTCCAAGTCTCATGAATACACGTGAAACTGTAAAGATTTTAATTGACATAACATGCCGCCAATGCAGGCGTATGTGTTCTAAAGGTTCATGAATACCGTGAACCTTGGAACACATTCGTTGAGTTTGGAGCACAGTGTGCAATACAAAAAGTAACTTGGCTTCCCATACAAAATGCCGCTCAAGGGTCTTAACAACACACCTCGATTAAAATGGGGGATCACAACGAATGAATTCACGCCCCCTTGAGTGTGATACCCCGCACACTCACACTCTCTTGAGTATGATACCCCGCACACTCACACTCCCTTGAGTATGATACCCCGCAGACTCACACTCCCTTGAGTATGATACCCCGCAGACTGACACTTGAGACAGCTATCGACAGGTCGTATAGCACTCACAGATTTAAGTTGAATTACGCGTCATGGTTCATACTTCAACGGCGCGTTTCAAAACCATGGACTGAGGCCCCGCGCAATCACTGGTCGATCGGGACCAATGCCGGGCCCGTTTCGAGCCTTAACGTTCGTATTGAAGGTCATAGCGATGGCCGGACCTTCAATACCATTGACAAATTTGAAGCCAATGTTGTCTGTTTGCGGGAATATTATTGTTATTATTAAATAATTCACGCACAAGGAATGGCATAGACCGTCAGCTTGTCAATCTGGAGCCGAGGCTGGCCGGTCTCGAACAATCTCGACCACCCACCCTAGGATCAGAAACACGACACCTCGTAAATTAACACTGTAAAGATATGCCTATGGAGTTTTAGCTCACGCAACGCTGTCATTTATATATCCAGTATAACCAAGTAAACTTACGTCCTCCCTTTGCTCCTTTTGGCTCTCTCGTAGGCCAGAGACCTGACCTGATCAGCCTATCCCGCCACTTGTGGTCCTGTTCTGCCCCTAATGCTATCATCCTAGTGCCTGGCCCAGTTTCGTGTCAACATTCGGGTTGAATCACCCTATCGACAATTGGTACCCTCGACGCCTCGTGTTCATTGGCCTTGACCGCCTGATGTTATGGCCAAACGTTCAATTATCATGCCCCTTCCCAGCAACAAGAAACGGTTAACAGAACTACAGTAACAATTTTGCATTCTGATAAAACTATCGGAAATCAAGGATGCGCCCTGTGGTGGGTTATCTCATGGGCCTAGCATCTCCACGAACTCCACCAACTCTAAGCCATTTCATAATATTCAGATACAATCTATATAAAAAAGTGTTATCGAACATTAACAGATTTGCAGACTATACTAAGCTAAGAGGAAGAGTGCAAACAGAACTTGAGTGTCCGCAGATCCAATTAACCTTGAGCAAAGTTGTTGTTTGGTCAGAAAATTTGCATAATAAAATTCAAAGTCGGCATATGCCAAGTTATGCTCGTAAGTCAGCACAATCCCAAACACGAATATCCCATGCCTGGGTTGAGGCTGATTCCTGTCACCGTAGAGAGGAATCTGAGTGTCATCATCAGTTTCGATTTAAGAATTAGCATGCAATGTAACGATGCGGCTAGAATCAAATGCTAGGTCTGATTTCCGTAGTGTCTCGTATAAGAGCTGACACAGTATTCTCAAGTTGTGCAACGCATTTCTTAGGCCGCATTTAGAGTATTTAGTTCCATTCAGCTGTCCATATCTTAAAGGAGACGTAATTAAATTCGAGAAGTTCTTAGTCTAAATTTTCCAAACTCATCCCTTCGCAGAGAAATAAGTGTTACGAAAACAGACTTCGCGAACTCAACCTTTATTCGCTAGATAAGCGTCGAGTCAGAAGTGACATGATCGAAGTGTGTGACGACTATGAAGGGCAAGAAAAACGTCTACCGAACTAGTTTTTTACGCATAGAGGCGAACGGATTGATCATGAATAATGGATACAAATTGTAAATAAGCGTTTTACCCTCGACGTAACGCACAACTTCTCCACGTACTGAGTGATCAAAGAATGGAACAAAGTTTCGGCTGTAGAATCTGATTGCATATTTTAGAAACAATGTCCAGCATCGATACCAGCATATTAGCAAAAAATTGTGTCCCCCACTGACACTATTACTGTTTAAACAATGCCCGGCATTGGCACTACTATCACGGTACAAATGGTGCCCGAAATGCGTTGAAACCAACTCGTGACACAACTGTCCAGCAATGACACCGGTCACCTGGGTATCATCGGCTCGTTACACAACTGTCCAGCAACGACACCGGTCACCTTGGTATAACCGGCTCGTTAGATAACTTTTCAGCAACGACACCGGTCACCTTGGTATAACCAGCTCGTTACACAACTGTCCAGCAACGACACCGGTCACCTTGGTATAACCGACTCGTTACACAACGGTCCAGCAATGGCACCGGTCACCTTGGTATAATCTGCTCTTCACACAACGGTCCAGCAATAACACCGGTCACCTTGGTATAATCTGCTCGTTACACAACGGTCCAGCATTGACACCGGTCATCTTGGTATAACCGACTCGTTACACAACGGTCCAGCAACGACACCGGTCACGTTGGTGCAAGCGACTCGTTACACAACGGTCCAGCAATTATATCGGTCACCTTAGTATAACCGGCTCGTTACACAACGGTCCAGCATTGACACCGGTCATCTTGGTATAATCGACTCGTTACACAACGGTCCAGCAATGACACCGGTCACCTTGGTGCAACCGACTCGTTACACAACGGTCCAACAATGGCAGCGGTCACCTTGGTGCAACCGGCTCGTTACACAACTGTCCAGCACTGACACCGGTCACATTGGTATAACGAGGAATAAAACTGAGACTATCCCAAATTAACATCGTGAGTAGGTGGCTTTCTCTTTTGGACTGATTTCATTTGTTCCGAGTATCTTTAGTAAATATCGGCCTTGTAGCCGGGGGAAGAATCTTGCTACCGTAAGTAACCACTGCGTGTCGTAGAGGGCGACTAAAAGGGCATCCCGTAGACAGCGGGGGGAAGAGAGGCTCACGTCTCTCCGAACCCTATTGTTAATATCGTCGAATGTGCGTGGCTGTAGTGCGGAAGAAGTAAAGAGAAGAGAGATTAGCGAGATGTTTGTGAGGAGGAGGTTTGATGTGTTGGCGCTGAGTGAGACGAAGTTGAAAGGTAAGGGCGAATGTGAGTTTGGTGTAGCAAGTGGAAGAAAGTCTGGAGTGGAGAAAGGCTGGGCACGAAACGGTGTGGTGTTGTTATTGAGTGATTGATAAGCTATTTGCGTTATCGAGTGGAGGGAGGTGTCCGCAAGATTTAAGTGTGTGAAAGTTAAGTTAGGCGTAGAAAGATGGGTATTTGTAAGTGCATACGGTCCGGGTAGCGAGAGGAGTGAAGAGGAGAGGGAGCAATTTTGAACTGACCTGAGTGAGTGCATTGAAAGTTTTGGAGGTCAATTCAATGTGGTTGTACACGGTAACCTTAATGCAAGAGTTGGAGATGCAGTAGTGGAGAAGGTGATAGGGAGATATGGCGGTAGGTCTGTGTATGGTGCAGGAGTTGGTGGTCTGAAACAGTTTGTTCAAGAAGCGAG
Source organism: Gammarus roeselii (assembly GCA_016164225.1). Classification (NCBI taxonomy): domain Eukaryota; kingdom Metazoa; phylum Arthropoda; class Malacostraca; order Amphipoda; family Gammaridae; genus Gammarus; species Gammarus roeselii. The sequence continues at coordinate 6,111 of SDVV010043768.1, forward strand.
ATATCCACAAGTACACATGTGTAAGGATCGCCCGTGGTGCACAGGTGGAAAGAGCGCTGATGGATTTTCTGCTGATTTCGAGAAAAGTTGTGTGGAGGCTGTTGGATGTGCGGGTGTTGAGAGGGGATGGTAGAGGAGTGTCTGACCATCTGCTGGTGGAAGACAGATTAAGAGTGGAGCAGAAGTGGAAGGGCCCTAAAAGAGTGGGAGGAGGAAGAAGGGTAGTGAAAGTGACTGAACTGAATGTGAGAAGCAGAGCTAAGGAGTTCCAGCAGACGTTAAGGGAGGAAAACGGCAACGTGAGAGGACAGGACCTGAGAGATGTGGAGGAAGAATGAGAGACGTTAAGAGATGCGTTGCTGAGATGTGCGAAGAATGTGTGTGGTGCGCGCCGTGTGGGCGGGTGCAGAAGGAAAGGTTGCGAATGGTGGAACGAGGAGGTCAAACTGGCGGTGGCACGAAAAAGAGGAGGAGCGTTTGATGAGTGGTTGCAGGTGAAGTCGGTGGTGGCCTATGAGAGCTATGAAGAGATGAGAAACGAAGTGAAGCAGGTAGTGAGGAAAGCTAAAAGGGGTGCCGATGCCAGACGGGGCAAACGGTTGTGCAAGAACTTTGAGGAGAACAAAATGATGTTCTGGAAAGAGGTGTAGAGGGTGAGAAAGAGAGAGACCGGAAAGGAGGAGGCGGTGAAAGATGAAAACGGCCAGTTGTTGTTGGAAGGTGGTGATGTAAGGAAGAGGTGGGTCGAGTATTTTGATGAGAAAGACTTGTGGCGGACATTACCAGGGAAGAGGTGCAGGAACCGGTGGAGGTGATGAGAGCGGGAAAAGCCTCTGGTTTGGATGGCGTTGCGACCGAGTGCCTGAAAAAGGGTGGAATAACGGTTGTCGAATGGTTGATGAAGCTACTGAACTTGTGTTTTGCGACGGACGTGGCACCGATTGAGTGGCACAGTGCTTACATTGTTCCGCTGCATAAGAGCAACTCGGGAGGTATCAGTCTGTTATGTGTGGTTGGTAAGTTGTACGGGAGGGTACTGATCAAAATGATTAGAGACTGTACTTGCTGCGCAATTGAGGAGGAACAGTGTGGCTTGAGGAGTGGTAGAGGGTGTGCCGATCAGATTTTGACAGTGAGGCACGTCTGTGAGAAGTACCTTGCAAAGCAAAAGGATGTGTTCTGTACCTTCATGGATATGGAAAAGGCATACGACAGGATTCACAGGGAAGCAATGTGGAGAGTGTTGCGTTTATATGGAGTAGGCGGATATCTGTTGAAAGCGGTGCAGAGTTTTTATGTTGGCAGCCGAGCATGTGGAATAGTGAGAAGCGATGTCAGTTATAGGTTCACAGTGAAAGTGGGTCTGAGACAAGGCTGCGTGATGTCTCCCTGGCTGTTAAATCTCTACATGGATAGAGTGGTTAGGGAGGTGAACGCGAATGTCTGGGTCGTGGCTTGGAGCTGTTGGAAGCGAATTATCGGAGTCGGCAGTTGAGCCAGTTGCTGTTTTCGGATAATACGGCGCTTGTGGTGGATTCAGAGGAGGAGCTGTGTAGGTTAGTGTTTGAGTTTGGTAGAGTGTGTGAGAGGAGGAAGCTTCGAGTGAACGTGGGTAAAAGGTAAGTAACGAAATGCTCGAGGACTGTGGATGCGAGCAAAATTAGTGTTCGCCTAAATGGAGAGCTGTTGGAGGAAGTTCAGTGTTTTAAGTATCTGTGCTCCCAGGTGGAGGTCACTGAACTAGTGGAAACTGAAGTGAAGGCGCGAGTAAAGGAGGGGTGTAAAGTATTGGGTGCACTGAAGAGTGTCATGAGCTGTAGGACGTTGGGGATGGAAGCAGAGAGAGGGTTGTATGAGGGTGTTGTTGTCCCAACTGTACTCTACGGAGCTGAGGCATGGGGGGTGAGAGCAGAGGAGAGAAGAAGGTTGAATGATTCTGAGATGAAATGTTTGAGGAGCATGGCTGGAGTTACGCTGAGAGACCGGATCACCAACGACGTGGTTCGAATCAGAACGGGGATGGCGAAGAAGTTGGAGGACAGAGTGAATTCGCGTGTTCTGAGATGGCTCGGGCACATGGGGAAGATGGATTGAGGGAGATTGGTAAAAATGGTGATGATGGCGGAGACGAGTGGTCACAGGCCTAGAGGTTGTCCGAAGTTTGGGCGGATGGATCTTGTGGAGCAGGCGTTGGGAAGGAGAGACTTGAATGTGGAAGTGGCGAGAGAGCGTGCAATGAACAGCGTGAGTGTAGAATGGCTGTGAATGATTGATTTTTGACGCTGCTCTGATGTGCTATTCCGCCCTTGGCATCACGTTGTCGGGATGGTAGTAGGGGGGGCGCCATCATGATGCGGCGGGGGTAAACCAATTAAAGCTGTCGGGCCCTGCTGCTGACAACGGATCCTCGGACCGCACTCGTGACCCAGAGTGTGTGTTACGTGCTTACCCGCCGGACCCTTTAGCACGAAAGGGCTAAGTTGTGTGAGTGTGAGCGTATGAGGGTGTGAGGTGCGCCTTGCCGTCGGCCACCCGCCTTTCTGTGGGATTCGGCCTAGTGTCTGTATCCGTATCTTCGCTAAATGATGTTTCCTATTACAGCCTTTAATTTTACTGTCTCGTACTGTCGATACTACACGGATACATGATGCTCTCTTCAACAGTCCACTGCAGAACAAATCTTTCTAATATTAAAAGGCAACCTAAGTTGGAAAAAAGGCCTCTTGTTGTCTATCAACACGTGCAAATACTTGTAAACTCTCGTTCTTCCACAGTCGCTCTCATATCCTCCACGGTCTCTCTCGTAATTCCCACAGTCACTCTCGTATCCTCCCCAGTCACTTGCGGACCCCCACAGCGTTGCGTGCTCTCACAGTCGCTTTCGTGCCTTTTCAGCCCCTCACGTAACCTTTGCAGTCACTCGCGTACCCTTCAGAATCAATCCCACACCACCACAGTCAATCTCGTACTCCTCGTAGTAACTTTCATACACCCCAAAGTCATTCATTTACCCCACTGTCAATCTGGTACCTCCACAGTCAATCTGGTACCTCCCAGTCAATCTGGTACCCCCACGGTTAATCTGGTGCCCCCACAGACAATCTGGTACCCCCACAGTCAATCTGGTAGCCCCACAGTCAATCTGGTGCCCCCACAATCACTCGTACGTCCAACAGTCACTGCCGTACCCTCCAGTCACTGGTTCTCTTCCCCTCTCCCCAGCCCTCGTGCCCCTCCCCTCTCCCCAGCCCTCGTAGGCCCTGCCTTCCTCGTACGAGCAGTACCCCACCATAGTGCGTGGACGCTGTCGACGTGTCTGGTCCCGTCAGTCAGCTGTCTGCGCTCTGTCTACACAGCTCCCCACGGCACTGTCTGCTCCACAGCCAACACCACCATAAGCCCTGCCACCAATAACACCAGCATACTGGGCCCTGCTTCACTGACAACCAATCTCCGATGTCATTAATTGCAGGCCCTTCTCGCAATGTTTACAGGCCGCTGATCTGTCATCAGAAAAGTTCCCGGGGCTATTAATAACTGCGCTTTAAAGACCCGGGACAGCTAAACAAAATATAGGCATGGTCGTTGGGAAGGGGAGGTGAGCGTGTTTCAATAAGAGGTCACTGATTTACTGTTAAATATAAAGCAAATGTCTGCGCACCGGTCGAGGCAACGGAAATCTTGTCCATTCCTGCAGTCTGCACTAAACAAAACGGAAGGCCAGGCATGTTTCGGGAGGAATAAACAAAGTAGGCCCTTATCTCATGAGTGTTAATCTATTTTTAAGTACAAGTGGTATGTACGAGTTAGAGTACATAATGCGGCACATTATATGGAGTACATATCAAAAATAGTCTAGGCGACATTAGACTACTCCGTCCGTCTAACACAGGGTATGCCAGTCTGTCGTGACATGAGTGTAGGCAATATTTGACTATTCCGTCCGTCTAACAAAGGGTATGCCAGTCTGTCGTGACATGAGTGTAGGCAACATTTGACTACTCCATCCGTCTTACACAGGGTATGCCAGTCTGTCGTGACATGGGTGTATGAAACATTTGACTACACCGTCCGTCTAACACAGGGTATGCCAGTCTGTCGTGACATGAGT
>SDVV010043769.1:0-10221 GCA_016164225.1 Gammarus roeselii
TATATATATATAGCTATCATTCCAATAGCGTATTGCAGGACGTGCCCTAAATTTGTCGGTTGACTATAATTCGTAGCAGTTCTACATCTGCAATGAATTCTACATCCTAAAAGAAAAGCAGATGAAAATGCATGCCCAATTTACACGAATGGGTGGGAATATGCTTATTAAAATTTTAGTAGGTTACTGAAACAAGTTCAGATTGATCGAGCTCAAAGTTAAATATACACCATCGTTTCAATTAAGTCGACAATTATTAGCCTAAAGCACCATGCCACTTTTGAAGGGAATCCTGAGGAATACTCATCAATGCTAATTCAAGTCTTTTATCCCAATCTTCAGCAACAATTTCTCTATCTCCCACAAAATCTCGAAATTAGGTCGTCATCTGATTTATTTCATTGTTTTGTGACATTTTATTTTTCTGAATTGGTGCAAATGATATTTTCCTGAAAATTAGGCAACTTTCTATTCTGCTCTCTAAACGGCAATCTATTCGACCGCCATTTGTAACGCCGGTTCAAATGAATATATGTGAATCAATCTGTTTCTGCATACCATCCATAATCATCTGATCCTCCTTACGTGTTAGAATGGAATTTAAATGATCAAGGTTACGTCATAAATGAGACAACATTTTATCATTGATGGAATTTCATTAGGCCTATGACAGGCCGTTCACTTGCGTCACTAATCGAACTCAATTGATTCACTCCACTTCCGATGCTGTTTATGAGGGGAGGTCAGTAATCCAATGATTAAAATTATGGTGAGCTTCGTTGTTGAGTATTCTCTTTTTGACCGATCTTGTCAACGATGGGTTGATAGGCCAGCTTCTGATCTGTACATCACAGTTGACCTTCACAGCTCATCACGACGAGAAGATCTGAAATTTAACTACATCATTTAAGAATTTAAGGGATAGGTTTTCCTGAGATAGTGAGTATCATTTTTTGAGTGATGAGCGAGCGACTCACTGTTTGTTTATTTTGAATAACACTCTCACAATCAATTTGAATTACCGCATTTAATGAGGTATCTTAGCACGAGCCAAATTAGGGAGAAACGGTTTATTGTAATATAATAATAAATCAACAGTGTCTATCTCATTTAATCGTCTTATTTGCCCAGAAATATTTTAACCTCTTTATGAGGTTAAAATATTAAGAGAACGCACATTATGAGGGGCAGGTCCCGTTATATTAAGAGTACGCACTTTATGTGGGGCAGGTCCCGTTATATTAAGAGTGCGCACTTTATTAGGGCAGGCCCCGTTATATTAAAAGGGCGCACTGTATGAGAGGCAGGTCCCGGTATATTAAGAGGGTGCATTTTATGAGGGGCAGGTCAGGTTATATTATAAGTGCGCACTTTATTAGGGGCAGTTCTCGTTATATTATGAGTGCGCACTTTATTAGGGGCAGGTGTCGTTATATTAGGAGTGCGCACTTTATGTGGGGCAGGCCTCGTTATATTAAGAGGGGGCACTTTATGAGAGGCAGGTCCCGTTATATTAAGAGTGCGCACTTTACAATGGGAAGGTCCCGTTATGTTATGAGTGCGCACTTTATGAGGGGAAGGTCCCGTTATATTAAGAGTGCGCACTTTATGAGGGGCAGGTCCCGTTATATTAAGAGTGCGCACTTTATAATGGGAAGGTCCCGTTATGTTATGAGTGCGCACTTTATGAGGGGAAGGTCTCGTTATATCAAAAGTGCGCGCTTCATGAGGAGCACGTTCTGTTATTTATCCTCGTCGTTCCAGTGAATTCTGTCATGAGGTGCACGTTCTGTTATTTATCCTCGTCGTTCCAGTGAATTCTGTCATGAGGAGCACGTTCTGTTATTTATCCTCGTCGTTCCAGTGAATTCTGTCATGAGGAGCACGTTCTGTTATTTATCTTCGTCGTTCCAGTGAATTCTGTTTACACCGAAGATATTTGAAATGAATAAGTTTATTAATTCGTTCGATTGCAATTGCTGCACATTTCTTTCCGCTTCTGAGTATAAGGAAATACAGAACCATTCTGAGGAATTCAGACTTTTGTCGACCTTCGTAATTTCTTCATCTCGAGGGTATTGGCAATATTTAACGTTGTATCTAGTAAATGTTGTTTCCGTTTCAAACTTTCGCAACAAATTTGTAGTGGAATTTTGTCACCGTCAGTAACCCTCCGTAAAACTCACCGATGATGACTTATTTACAGTAACAGTATAGTCATTAGCTAAGTAACAAAATGATTGAAAATGTGAAAAACAAAAAACAAAACACAAAACTAATTATTTCTCCCATATGTAACGGTAGTGTCAATTGTGATATTTTTTGCCGATACATTTTTATATTTGCATCTGAGTAAAGAAGTATTTATTTCTCAATTTACAGGCTGTCGGCTTCCTCCTCATCCTGTTGGCCTCGACAGTGGCCTCCTTGCCGCTTGAGCAATCTCCTGCGGGCTCCTCGACGCTTCCTACCGCTGTGCTGGGTGCTTCAAATGCAACGAGTCACAAGATGGGATCCTTCACCAACCACACCATCTTATTCATCACAAACTCCTCCAAAAATGCTGCCCTCAATCAAACGGGAGCTCCTTCTCTGCTAAAGCCTGATGCCACAAGCTACACCGAAGGCATGAACGACAGTAATGGTTCCATTGGAAACTTGACGTTGATCCCTAAGCTGAATACACAGATTTCTAGCGTCATAAGAAAACATGACGTTCCATTCCTCACTCAACTCCGGGTTCCTGCCGAAGAAATTGAAGGAGTTTAAGGATGTCAAAGCCAAGGGGGCGAGAAGACACCAGCCAAGTGCAGGTAACTATTACGAGAGGGATTTGTAAATATCGGGTCAATCTCTGGATTCTTACTGTTTTGTTTATACAAGACTTTCATAGAACGAGCGATTATGACCAGTGACCGTCTTCCTTTGTAGTATTATAGGTCGAAACACAAATGCTCATCATAGTTCATATTCATATGCAAATCATAATAATTTCGTATTTTTTCGCTCAGGTACTACTGCTTCCACCCCACGGGTCAGTTCTACTGTTGCGAGTTTGCCCCCATCAAGAGTCTGAAGAGGGGCGAGTGCCCCAAGATCAGGCCCTACTGCCCCCAGGCCTTCGGCAGGAGCACGTTGCCGGAACGTTGCGTGGATGACGACTTCTGCCCCGGGCCAGACAAATGCTGCTTTGACAGATGCTTCAACACGCACGTGTGCAAGACGCCTGTTAAGGTTTTTGACAAGCCTTAAGTTGTGTAGCATAATGCTCTAACTTCTCGATGGGTTGCATAGAATAATGAAGTAACTTCCTGATGGGTCCTCAATAAACATTTCATTCCTACCCGTGTACTTCCTTATACCGATATTTAGTACTCATGAAAAATCGGGTACTTCAACTGAAGTACCGACTGGTTATGTTTGAGTTACCGGCGTTGAAAGTTGCGAATTTTTCAGGTTCATCATCGTCGATCTTTGAAGGTTCTCTGTAGGATCAAAGTCCCGCCCAAACACTCAAAATCAAATAGTATTATTGTTTCAACATAAAAAAATGGTCAACTGCGAAAGTCAAGTTCTAAAATAATTGATTGGGATGTATGCCGGGCAACCGAATATGCTAGATGCAGAATTCCACCTAGGTGCATTATGGCACCCTACACATCAATCCAGTCAATACAGTCTGCCTTTATAAGTGTAATGAAACAATAATCAAGGACGCAGATCTCATACCTCTGGCAGTTAACTGCCCTCAAGTTTCTTAGGAGCTGATGACTTATTGTAGATTGTTCACTGACCGGTGAACAATCAACGGACAAAATCTTACGATGACATCAAGCCGCCATCGCACCAACGGACAAAATCTTACGATGACATCAGGCCGCCATCGCACCAACGGACAAAATCTTACGATGACATCAAGCCGCCATCGCAGCAACCGACAACTCACAAAACGACAAGCTTGTCATGATGACCTAATCGATGTACGGCACCACAGTAAAAGCTTGTCATGATGACCTAATCGATGTACGGCACCACAGTAAAAGCTTGTCATGATGACCTAATCGATGTACGGCACCACAGTAAAAGCTTGTCGTGATGACCTAATCGATGTACGGCACCACAGTGAAATTAGGTTTCGAAACATTATTTAAATACTATCTTGATTGCGCCTCTGATAGCTTTCCGGCATAGAATTACCGCAATTTATCAGAGCCCCCCCCCCACTCACAAACCCAGTATAAAGCTAGCTCTTAGTATCATCCTAGGCTTAGGTTTTATCCAGAATACTTCTATACAATCTTTTCCAAGTTAATGATAGTTGTCAAGTATTTCAATGAAGTAATGGTGACGAAATACTTCCGGCAGAACGGCATCACCACTTGCATCACACCGAACATAATTTACTACATCTCTAATTTGTTAGCGTTCTGACTCCAAGCAGGCATCATATTGTATTACTTCTATGAATGTTATGCAGCTTAATAACTCTGATGGGATAAATTAATAGTAAAGAGTAAGATTGCGGCATAGATACGTGCATAAACTATATGGATGTTGGCTATAATTAACTACTTCTCTAATTTGTTAGCATTACGAAGAATTCATTAAATTGCAGTTTATGGCAAATTTAGTCATAGCAAATGTTTATATAACTGATCACTTAAATAATGATCTGCTTAGGAACCGTCGATAAATTACATGTTCAACGTTCTGAAGTCTAGCCAATTCATCATGGCTTAAATAATTTCTTTGCCAAGTGATAGACGGAGCCACAATCGTTACATATGTTAATGTAAAGATTGTAGTACTTATGTGGTGGGCTCCAATAAATGTCATTTTAGCCTTCAATGGTTGTTTATGTTGTTTTCTTAAATGGTTTAAACGATACCGTGTTAAAGTGTTCATTTCTGACACATAAGGTAGTAAGTAAGCTTAGCAATAGGAATTTTTACTCCACCTAACAGTAATTCCTAATGTATCATCTAATCCATGCAGTCCCTAAGACTCGTCTCACCCTGTCCATAGTTCTGTTGGTCCATGTTATGTCCTTGATCCTTGCTACACACTGTTCATAATTCTGTTGATCCTTGCTACGCTCTTGATCCTTGCTTCACACTGTTCATAGTTCTGTTGATCCTTGCTACGCCATTGATCCTTGCTACGCACTGTCCATAGTTCTGTTGATCCTTGCTACGCCCTTGACCCTTGCTACACACTGTCCATAGTTCTGTTGATCCTTGCTACTCCATTGATCCTTGCTACACACTGTCCATAGTTCTGTTGGTCCGTGTTACGCCCTTGATCCTTGCTTCACACTGTCCATACTTCTGTTGATCTTTGCTACGTTCTTGATCCTTGCTACGCACTGTCCATTGTTCTGTTGATCCTTGCTACACCCTTGATCTTTGCGTCACACTGTCCATAGTTCTGTTGATCCTTGCTACGCCCTTAGCGGTTTTTGGAATATTGTGTACGAGAATTTCTTCACTTGGAGACGCTACGCATTGTCAGAATAGATTCAGTGACAATCCTGGCGGTGTTTCTTCTGAAACTAAGACCGAGGGTTAGGGCTCGAGGAGTAAAGTGAACGCGGCTCAATGAATGGAAAAGTTTTGTCAAATCAACACCGTTCGACAACTATGTAAAGGGTAATTATGTGTTAGCTGCTTTTAAAGCAAATTTGATACTTATATCAATTTTTCCACTAATCATAAGCCGTCGTTATTCAGAGCAGGAGGATAATGAAAATAAACAATACACTAAAATACTAAACTAATCTGAAGCTGTTGCTAAAAGTATGGAAATTTAACTAAGAAAAGTTATGCAGCCTACGTTTTTTAAACCTTAACAAGCGTCATGCAAACATGCGTGTTGCTAAACTCTATAATACGGCTGGAAAATGACATCCTAGTTTCTATGGTGCGCAATCTAGACCCCCTGTCGCGCTTTGACTGCAATTATGGCTTCCAACCCAATTATTCTTCAGATAAACACCTAAACGCTTGCGTTAACTGTCTACATTTTACTATAATAGGAATCAAGGCGAGTGCAATTTCAATCTTCATGCGGTTATGATCAAATTTAAGCATCTACTTTGGGAATGCAGCAACTGCGGAGTCAGGCCATGGTGAAGGTGCCTGACATGAAAGTTGCCGAGTTGGTGAGCCACATAAGTCCTGCTTCGGTGGCGCAGCTCGGGTGGCGCATTGCGTTTGATGGAGTTGGGGAGGATACCTTCAAATAAACCTAACTTTATTTGTCGAATTGATAGAATTATTATGGACAAACATAAATCTTGTTAATAGATTCGTTTCTGAGAAGAAACATATCAGTTCTTGGTTGACGTATTTACAATCCTCTTGGCAGTGTTTCCAGTTGTTACTTCATTCCTCTTAGCAGTGTTTCCAGTTATGTTACTTCATTCCTCTTGGCAGTGTTTCCAGTTATGTTACTTCATTCCTCTTGGCAGTGTTTCCAGTTATGTTACTTCATTCCTCTTGGCAGTGTTTCCAGTTATGTTACTTCATTATTGACTTGTACTAAACATTGCTATAAGAAAATGGAAGAGATAAAAATATATTTATATTTAGAACTCATTGGGAAGTTACAGCATCATGCTATGCAGCTTGAGGCTTATCAAAGTCTTTAGCAGGCGTCTGGAACACGTGCTTGTTGAAGCATCTGTCAAAGCAGTATTTGTCTGATCCGGGGCAGAAGTCGTCTTCCACGCAACGTTCCGGCAACGCGCTCCTGCCGAAGGCCTGGGGGCAGTAGGGCCTGATCTTGGGGCACTCGCCCCTCTTCAGACTCTTGATGGGGGCAAACTCGCAGCAGCAGAACTGACCCGTGGGGTGGAAGCAGTAGTACCTGAGCAAAAAAATGCGTAATGTGATGCCTCATTTTTGTTATCTACCTACAAAATATTTTCCTGCATTTGGCTGGTGTCGTCTCACTCCCTTGGCTTCAACGTCCTTGAACTCCTTCAATTTCTTCTGATGGAACCCTCAGCTCATTGAGGAAGGATACGTCACGCTTCCTTATGGCGTGAAAATTTAAGGAGTCAGCCTAGGATTCGACGTAAAGCTTCTGGAGGAGCCGATGCTGTCGTTCATGCCATGGGTGTCTCTTGTGGTCCCAAGCCTTGGCATGGAGTGCGTTATGGAGTTCGTTATGAGCCGATGCTGTCGTTCATGCCATGGGTGTCTCTTCTAGTCCCAAGCCTTGGCATGGAGTGCGTTATGGAGTTCGTTATGAGCCGATGCTGTCGTTCATGCCATGGGTGTCTCTTGTGGTCCCAAGCCTTGGCATGGAGTGCGTTATGGAGTTCGTTATGAGCCGATGCTGTCGTTCATGCCATGGGTGTCTCTTGTGGTCCCAAGCCTTGGCATGGAGTGCGTTATGGAGTTCGTTATGAGCCGATGCTGTCGTTCATGCCATGGGTGTCTCTTGTGGTCCCAAGCCTTGGCATGGAGTGCGTTATGGAGTTCGTTATGAGCCGATGCTGTCGTTCATGCCATGGGTGTCTCTTGTGGTCCCAAGCCTTGGCATGGAGGGCATTATGATTTATTACGGTCCATATTTTTGTGGGAGTTTCTGCTGAAAACGAAGGTGTGGTTCATTTTATCGGTGTAATTGATGAGTTCAACCGTTGGCTGAACACGGGCTACTGTTCGATTAAGAGCTGCATTTTTGGTGGAGTTCGTACTAAATTCGATGCCTGTGGCTGGTGACGGACCTCAACTTCTCATACGTTGCATTTGAAGCGCTCAACACAGCGTGAAACCCCGTCGAGGAGCCAAGAGGAGGTTGTTCAAGCGGCAAAGAGACCACTCGAGGCCAAGAGGGTCAAGAGAGTGACAATAGCCTGTAAAGAGGGTATAAAAAACGATATAATGAACAATGTTGTTGTGATTGAATGGTTTTGGTATTCTGCACTAGTACGTTTAGTACTGAAGAGTCTCCTTTATAAGGAGTTCAACGTTTGAACCCCATATACACAGCTCTTTGTACGCTTGTTTCGTCACTTGACCAGTATCAAGGTAATGTCACTCTAAACTAGTCCTAATCGTTGCGTTTAACGAAAAATTAATTTGTTGAAAAATAATTTATGTGCAATTTGTGGATAGACACTGTAACGGGTATAATGTTTTTTGAGATGTAGTCATGCAGATAGACATGATAAAGAAATGACTCTATACTTCATCACAAATTGGAACAGCATCAGAAAATGTATTAACTACAGTTAAACAAAACGATTTGCAAAAGTGTAACTAAATTCTTCAGTGAAAACTGTCTACATATAATCAACGATGAAGAATCGCGTGGCCTTCTCATGAAGTGCTAACTCATTTCACGACAAATAGTTGTTGTTCAATTAATATTTAGTGAGCTTTATTGATTTGTTATTATATTTAAATGAATATAATTGAATAAGCAGCTTTTCCTAATTTAGCTCGTGTTAAGATACGTCATGTAATGCAATAATCACTTTGGTTGCGTGAATGCCATTCTAAATCTAAGTATGGTAGATCAATGATGATTTAACTGATCATTTACGTGGTAGATCACTCAGCAGCTTGAAGTAATACTCACCATTTAAAGAAAATCAAGAAGCCAAATTTTGATTGAATGGAATAGTGCATCATCAGGGGGTTTTGTGAGGTCACTACTTCATAGCTAGTCTGAGGAACCCATCAGCAGCTGGTCTGAGGAACTCATTAGCAGGAACTCATCAGGCGTGGGGAGAGTGACAGCTGGCATGCTGAACCCATCTCTGAGATGATCAAGCGTGGGGAGAGGGACAGCTGGTCTGTTGAACCCATCGTTGAGATGATCAGGCGTGGGGAGAGTGACAGCTGGCCTGTTGACCCCATCGTTGAGATGATCAGGCGTGGGGAGAGGAACAGCTGGTCTGTTGAACCCATCGTTGAGATGATCAGGCGTGGGGAGAATGACAGCTGGCCTGTTGACCCCATCGTTGAGATGATCAGGCGTGGGGAGAGTGACAGCTGGTCTGCTGAACCCATCGTTGATATGATCAGGCGTGAGGCGAGTGACAGCTGGTCTGTTGAACCCATCGTTGAGAGGATCAGGCGTGGGACGAGTGATAGCTGGCCTGTTGAACCCATCGTTGGCATGATCAGAAGTGGGGAGCATGACAGCTAGTCTGTTGAACCCATCGTTGAGATGATCAGGCATGGAGTGGGTGGTAGATGGCTTGCTGAACCCATCGTTGAGATGATCAGGCGTGGGGCGAGTGACAGCTGGCCTGTTGAACCCATCGTCGAGCTGATCAGGCGTGGGGAGAGTGACAGCTGGTCTGTTGAACCCATCGTTGAGATGATCAGGCGTGGGGAGAGTGACAGCTGGTCTGTTGAACCCATCGTTGAGAAGATCAAGAGAATGGCGAGGGTCAGCTGGTCTGTTGAACCCATCGTTGAGATGATCAATCGTGGGGCGAGTGATAGCTGGCCTGTTGAACCCATCGTTGCGATGATTAGGCGAGGGAAGAGTGACAGCTGGTCTGTTCAATCCATCGTTGAGATGATTAGGCGTGGGGCGAGAGATAGCTGGCCTGTTGAACCCATCGTTGAGATGGTCAGGCGTGGGACGAGTGACAGCTGGTCTGTTGAACCCATCATTGAGATGATCAGGCGTGGGGAGAGTGACAGCTGGTCTGTTGAACCCATCGTTGAGATGATCAGGCGTGGGGATAGTGACAGCTAGCCTGTTGAACCCATCGTTGAGATGATCAGGCGTGGGGAGAGTGACAGCTGGTCTGTTGAACTCATCGTTGAGATGATCAGGCGAGGGAGAGTGACAGCTGGCCTGTTGAACCCATCGTCGATCTGATCAGGCGTGGGGAGAGTGACAGCTGGTCTGTTGAACCCATCGTTGAGATGATCAGGCGTGGGGAGAGTGACAGCTGGTCTGTTGAACACATCGTTGAGATGATCAGGTGAGGGGAGAGTGACAGCTTACCTGTTGAACCCATCGTTGAGATGATCAGGCGTGGGGAGAGTGACAGCTGGTCTGTTGAACTCATCGTTGAGATGATCAGGCGTGGGACAAGTGACAGCTGGTCTGTTGAACCCATCGTTGAGATGATCAGGTGAGGGGAGAGTGACAGCTGGCCTGTTGACCCCATCGTTGAGATGATCAGGCGTGGGGAGAGTGACAGCTGGTCTGCTGAACCCATCGTTGATATGATCAGGCGTGAGG
>SDVV010043770.1:0-10221 GCA_016164225.1 Gammarus roeselii
AGAACTAAAACAACTAAAACAACTACAACAACTATAACAACTAAAACAGCTGAAACAACTAAAACAACTAAAACAACTAAAACAACTACAACAACTAAGTCACCTAGAACAACTGAAACTAGAGTATAACAACTAAAACAAGAATAACAACTGAAACAACCATAACAACTAAACAACTAAAAAAACTAAAACAACTAAACAACTAAAACAGCCAAAACAACTAGTACAAATAAAACAACTACAACAACTAAAACAACTAAAACAACTGAAACAACTAGAACAACTAAAACAACCAGAACAACTATATCATCTAAAACAACTAAACAACTTGAACAACTATAAGAACTAAAACAACTAAAACAACTATACCAACTAAAACAACTATAACAACTAAAACAACTTAACCAACTGAACCAACTAAAACAACTAAAACAACTAAAACAACTGGAACACCTAAAACAACTAACACCTACAACAACTAAAACACCTGAAACACCTATAACACCTAAAACACCTATACCACCTATAACACCTAAAACAACTACAACACCATTAATACCTCAAACACCTAAAACACCTATAACACATATAACAACTGAAACACCTAAACAACTAAAACAGCTAAAACAACTAAAACACTTAGAACAACTAAAACAACTAAAGCAACTAAAACACCTAAAACAAGTATAACAACTAAAACAACTATAACAACTAAAACAACTATACCAACTGAAACAACTATAACAACTAAAACAACTGCACCAATAAAAACAACTATAACAACTAGAACAATTAAAACAACTGAACAACAAAAACAACTAAAACAACTGAAACAACTATAACAACTAAAACAACTACATCAAATATAACAACAAAAAACAACTGAAACACCTAAACAACTAAAACACCTGTAACAACTAAAACACCTATAACAACTAAAACACCTATAAACAACTAAACACATATAACAACTATAACACCTAGAACAACAATAACACATAAAAACAACTAAACACCTGTAACAACTAGAACACCTAAAACAACTATCAACACCTAAAACTACTAAAATACCTAAAGCAACTACAACACCTAAAACAACAAAACAACTGAAACACCTACAACAACTAAAACACCTATAACAACTGAAAAACATGAAACACCTAAACACCTTCAAGACCTAAAACAAGTAAAACACCCAAACCAACTAAAACACATGAAACACCGTAAACACCTGCAACACCTATATCACCTAGAACACCTATAACACCGAAAAACACCTACAACAACTAAAACCACTATAACAACTAAGCAACTAAAACAACTATAACACCTAAACAACTATGACAACTAAAACAACTATAATACCTAAAACATCTAAAACAACTAAAACTTCTTAAACAACTATAACAACTAAAACACCTGAAACAACAAAAACACATATAACAACTATAACACGTGGAACAACTAAATCAACTGAAACAACTACAACAACTAAAACAACTATAACAACTAAAACAACTAAACAACTGAAACAACTATGACAACTAGAACATTTGAAAAAACTTAAACAACTAAAACAACTAAAACAACTAAAACAACTAGAACAACTAGAACAACTTAAACAACTAAAACAACTAAAACAACTAGAATAACTAAAACAACTAAAACAACTAAAACAACTAAAACAACTAAAACAACTGCAACAACTAAAACAATTACAACAACTAGAACAACTAAAACAACTAAATCACATAAAACAACTATAAGAACTGAAACTTCTAAAACAACTGTAACAACTAAAACAACTATAACAACTAAAACGACTATAACACCTAAAACAACCAAAACACCTCTAACACCTAAAACACATATAACAACTATAACACCTTAAACAACTAAACACCTAGAACAACTAAAACAACTAAAACAACTATAACCCCTATAACAACTAAAACAAGTAAAACAAGTGCAACAAGTAAAAAACTAGAACAACAAAAACAACTAAAACAACTAACAAAACTAAAAAAACTAAAACAACTTAAACAACTAAAACACCAAAGACAACTATAACACCTCTAACGAATAAAACACATCGAACAACTAAAACACCTATAACAACTAAAACACCTGAAACACCTAGAGCAACTAAAACACCTAAAACAACTAAAACAACTTTAACAACTAAAACAACTAAAACAACTAAAACAACTAAAACAACTGAAACAACTATAACAACTACAACAACTAAAACAACTAAAACAACTAAAACAACCAAAACAACTGAAACAAGTAAAGCAACTGAACAACTATAACAACTAAAACATTTAAAACAACTAAAACAACTATGACAACTATGACAACTAAAACAACTAAAACAATTAAAACTACTGAAACAACTAGAACAACTAAAACAACTAAAACAACTAAACAACTAAATCACATAGAACAACATAAACAACTGAAACACCTATAACAACTGAAACAACTAAAACAACTATAACAACTAAATAACAACTCAAACAACTATAACACCTAAAACAACTAAAACACCTATAACACCTGAAACACATATAAAAACTATAACACCTAGACAACAACTAAACACCTAAATCAACTAAAACAACTAAAACAACTAAAACAACTACAAAACCTATAACAACTAAAACAAGTAAAACAAGTAAAACAAGTACAACAACTAAAACAACTATAACAACTAAAACAACTAACACAACTAAAACAACTATAACAACTGTATCAACTAAAACAACTTAAGTAACTATAACTGAAACAACTAAGACAACTAAACCAACTAAATCAACTAAACAACTAAGACATATGAAACAACCAAAACAACTAAATCAACTTAAACAACTAAAACACATAAAATAACTATAACACATAAAACAACTAAAACACATAAAACAACTGGAACACCTATAACAACTTAAACCCATACAACAACTAAATAACCTAAAACAACTATAACACCTGAAACAACTAAAACTCATTAAACAACTAAAACACCTAAACAACTAAAACATCTAAAACAACTAGAGCTCATATAACAACTAAAACATCTGAAACAACTTAAAAAAACAAAACAACTAAAACAACTACAACAACTGAAACAACTATAACAACTAAAATAACTAAATCAACTGAAACATTTAGAACAACTAAAACATCTATAACAACTAAAGCAACTGAAACAACAATAACAACTAAAACAACTGAAAAAACTGTAACAACTATTACAACTAAAACCACTAAAACAACTTGAACCACTAAATCACCTACAACAACTAAAACAACTAAAACACCTAAAACAACTAGAACAACTAAAATAATTAAAACAATTAAACAACTAAAACAACTAAAACAACTATAACAACTAAAACAACTAAAACAATTAAAACAACTAAAACAACTAAAACAAGTAAAACATCTATAACAACTAAACAACTAAAACAACTAAAACACCTTAACAACTAAAACACCCAAACAACTAAAACACCCAAACAACTAAAACACCTAAACAAGTTAAACACATACAACAACTATAACGCCTAAAACAACTATAACACCTAAAACAACTAATACACCTAAAACAACTAAAACACCTGCAACAACTAAAACACCTTTAACAAATAAAACACCTAAACAACTAAAACACCTAAAACAACTAGAATACCTTGAACACCTATAACACCTAAAACTACTAAAACACCTAAAACAACTAAAATACCTAAAACAACTAAACACCTAAAACACCTATAACACCTAAAACAGATATAACACCCAAATCAACTTGAACAACTATAACAACTAGAACACCTAATACCCCTAAAACACCTATAACACCTAAATCACCTAGAACACCTAAAACACCTATAACACCTATAACACCTAAAACACCTAAACAACTATAACACATAAAACAACTAAAACACCTGAAACAACTATAACGCCTAAAAAAACTGAAAAAACTAGAACAACTTCAACACCTAAAGCAACTATAACACCTAAAACCACTATATCAACTAGAACACCCCGAACAACTCAACACCTAAAACAACTAGAACACATGAAACACCTAAAACACATATAACACCTAAAACAACTAAAGCACCTAAACCAACTAGAACACATAAAACACTTACATCACCTGAAACACCTGAAACACCTATAACACCATAAACAATTGAAACAACTAAAACAACTGAAACAACTATAACACCTATTACAACTAGAACACCTATAACACCTATAACACCTATAACACCTAAAACACCTTGAACAACTAGAACAACTAAAACAACTAACTAACTAAAACAACTATAACAACTAAAAAATCTAAAACAATTAAAACACCTAAAACAACTGAAACACCTAAACGACTAGAACAACTGAAACGCCTACAACAACTAAAACACCTGTAACACCTAAAGCAACTAAAACAACTATAACAACTAGAACAACTAAAAACAACTAAAACAATTAAAATAACTGTAACAACTAGATCAACTAAAACAACTAAAACACCTGTAACAACTAAAACACCTAAAACAACTAAAACACCTGAAACAACTAAAACACCTAAACAAATAAAACACCTAGACCAACTAAAACACCTGAAACAACTACAACACCTTAATCAACTAGAACACCTATAACAACTAAAACACCTAAAACAACTGAAACACCTAAACAACTAAAACACCTAAACACCTATAACACCTAAACTCCTAAAACACCTAAAACACCCCGAACAACTATAACACCCATAACAACCTAAACACCTATAACAACTAGAACACCTAACACAACAATAAACACCTAAAACCACTAGAACACCTATAGCAACTAAAACACTTGAAAAAAATAAAACAACTATAACAACTAAAACAACTAAAACTACTAAACAACTGTAACAACTGAAACAACTTAAACAACTAAACAACTAAAACAACTAAACCAAGTAAATCAACTATACAACTAAAACATCTAAAACAATCATAACAACTAAAACAACTACAACAACTAAAACACCTAAAACAACTATAACACATACAACAATTAAAACACATAAAACAACTAGAACACCTAAAACAACTAAAACACCTACAACAACTAAAACACCTAAAACAACTATAACACCTGAAACAAATAAAACTCCTAATAACAACTAAAACACCTGGAACAACTGAAACACCTATAATAACTAAAACACCTCGAACAACTAAAACACATAAACAACTAAAACATCTAAAACAAATAAAACTCATATAACAACTAAAACAACTGAAACAACTAAAACAACTAAAACAACTAAAACAACTACAACAACTGAAACAACTAGAACAACTAAAACAACTAAAACAACTGAAACATTTAGAACAACATAAACAACTATAACAACTATAATAACTGAAACAACTATAACAACTAAAACAACTAAAAAAACTGAAACAACTATAACAACTAAAACAACTAAATAACTTGAACCACTAAATCACCCAAAACAACTTAAACAACTAAAACACCTAAAACAACTAGAACAACTAAAACAACTAAAACAACTAAAACAACTATAACACCTAGAACAACTAAAACACATATAACAAATAAAACACCTGAAACAAGTATGACAACAATAACAACTAAAACAACTACTATAACAACTAAAACAACGGAAACAACGGAAACAACTACAACAACTAAAACAACGAAAACAACTCAACAACTAAAACAACTACAACAACAGAAACAACTATAATAACTAAAACATCTATAACAACTGAAACAACTAAAACAACCATAACATTTACAACACCTAAAACAACTAAAACCCCTAAACAACTAAACAGCTAAACAACTAAAACACCTGAAACAACTATAACGCCTATAACAACAATAACACCTACAACAACTAAAACACATATAACGACTAAAACACCTGCATTAACTAAAACACCTATAACAATTAAAACACCTATAACAACTAAAACCCCTAAAACCACTATAACACCTAAAACATCTATAACACCTAAAACTACTACAACACCTAAAACAACTATAACACATGAAACAACTAAAAACCTATAACAACTAAAATACCTACAACAACTAAAACACCCGAAACAACTATAACACCTAAAACACCTATAACACCTAAAACAGATATAACGCCCAAAACAACTTAAACAACTAAAACAAATAAAACACCTAATACCCCTAAAAAAACATGAACAGCTAATTTACCCAATACACCTAAAACACCTTAAACACCTAAATTGCCTAAAACACCTAAACAACTATAACACATAGAACAACTAAAACACCTAAAACAACTAAAACACCTAAAACAACTGAAACAACTAGATCAACTAAAACACCCAAAGCAACTAAAACACCTAAAAACAACTAGAACAACTAAAACACCCAGAACAACTAAAACACCTAAACAACTAGAACACATAAAACACCTACAACACCTATAACACCTAGAACAACTAAAACACCTCAACCAACTAGAACACATAAAACACCTAAAACACCTGGAACACCTATAACACCTATAACACCTCGAACAATTAAAACAACTGAAACAACTAAACAACTATAACACCTAAAACAACTAAAACAACTTGAACAACTAAATAACTGAAACAACTAAAACAACTAAAACAACTAAATAATCTATAACAACTAAAACACCTGTAACAACCAAAACACCTAAAACAACTAAACACCTAAAACAAATAAAACACCTAAACAAACAGAACAACTGAAATGTCTACAACAACTAAAACACCTAAAACAACTAAAACACCTGTAATACCTCAAGCAACTAAAACACCTAAAACAACTACAACAACTAAAACAACTAAAACAACTGAAACAACTATAACAACTAAAACAACTAAAACAACTATAACAACTAAAACAACTAAACAACTAAAACAACGAAACCAACATGAATAACTAAAACACATATGACAACAATAACGACTGAAACACCTAAAACAACTAAAACAACTAAAACAACTAAAACACCTAAAACAACTAAAACACCTGTAACAAATAAAACACCTAAAACAACTAAAACACATCTAACAACTATAACACCTATAACAACTAAAACACCTAGAACAACTAAAACACCTAAAACAACTAAAACACCTAAACAACTAGAACACCTAAACACCTATAACCTCTAAACAACTAAAATACCTAAAACAACTTAAACAACTATAACAACTAAAACACCTCGAACACATAAAAAACCTATAACACCTGAAACACCTATGTTACCTGAAACACATAAAACACCTCGAACCACTATAACACCTTAATCAACTAAAACACCTATGACAACTAGAACACCTAAAACAACTATAAACACCTAAAACAACTAGAACACCTAAAGCAACTAAAACACATAAACCAACTAGAACAACTGAAACACCTACAACAACTAAAATACCTATAAAAATTATAAAAAAAATGAAACACCTTAAACACCTGAAACACCTATAACACTTGAAACACCTATAACACCTATAACACCTAAAAATATTAAAACACCTAATAAACAACTAAACACCTAAACAGCTACATCAACTATAACAACTTAAACACCTAAAACATCTAAATAAACTAAAATAACTCGAACAACTGCAACACATGAAACAACTAGAACAACTAAAACAACTAAAACAACTCGAACAACTAAATCACATAAAACAACTAAAACAACTAAACAACTAAAACGATTAAAACAACTAAAACAACTAAAACAACTGTATCAACTAAACAACTATAACAACTAAATAAACTAAAACAACTAAAAAAACTAAATCAACTTAAACAACTAAAACCACTAAACAACTTAAACAGCTAAAACACCTGAAACAACTAAAACAACTTAAACAACTAAAACAACTAAACAACTAGGATAACTGAAACAACTAAACAACTAAAACAACTAATACAACTAAACACCTATAACACATTAAATACCTGATACAACTAAAACCCATAGAACACCCAAAGCACCTATAACACATAGAACAGCTAAAACACATACAACAACTATAACACCTAAAACAACTACAACACCTAAAACAACTGAAACACCTAATTCAACTATAACAACTAAAACAACTAAAACACCTACAAAAACTAAAACACCTAAAAAACAATTAAAACACCTATAACAACTACAAACAACTAAAACAACTACAACAACTTGAACAACTAAAACAACTAAACAACTAAAACAACTAAAACAACTAAACAACTAAAGAAACTAAAACAACTAAAACAACTATAAAAACTAAAACAACTAGAATAACTCAACACCTAAAATAACTATAACATTTGTAACACCTAAACAAATAAACAATTAAAACAATTAAAACAACTTCAACAACTGTAACAACTATAATAGCTAAAACAACTACAACACAAAAACACCTAAAACACCTAAAACAACTAATCACCAATAGCAACTAAAACAACTAAAACATTTAAACAACTAAAAGAACCAAAACAACTAAAACAACTACAACAACTATAACAACTAAAGCAGCTGAAACAACTAAAACAACTAAAACAACTAAAACAATTAAAACAACTAAACAACTAAGGCACCTAGAACAACTGAAACTAGAGTATAACAACTAAAACAAGTATAACAACTGAAACAACTATAACAACTAAACAACTAAAAAAACTAAAACAACTAAACAACTAAAACAGCCACAACAACTAGAACAAATAAAACAACTACAACAACTAAAACAACTAAAACAACTGAAACAACTATAACAACTAAAACAACTAGAACAACTATATCATCTAAAACAACTAAACCCCTTGAACAACTAAAAAAACTAAAACAACTAAAACAACTATAACAACTAAAACAACTATAACAACTAAAACAACTTAACCAACTGAACCAACTAAAACAACTAAAACAACTAGAACACCTAAAACAACTACCACCTACAACAACTAAAACACCTGAAACACCTATAACACCTAAAACACCTATACCACCTATAACACCTATAAACAACTACAACACCTATAACACCTTAAACACCTAAAACACCTATAACACATATAACAACTGAAACACCTAAACAACTAAAACAGCTAAAACAACTAAAACACTTAGAACAACTAAAACAACTAGAGCAACTAAAACCCCTATAACAAGTAGAACAACTAAAACAACTATAACAACTAAAACAACTAAAACAACTACAACAACTAAAACACCTAAAACAACTAGAACAACTAAAATAACTAAAACAACTAAAACAAATAAAAACACTCTAACACCTAGAACAACTAAAACAATTTAACACCTAAAACACATAAAACAACTACAACACCTAAAACAACTAATCATCTAAAACAACTGAAACAACTATAACAACTAAAACAACTAAAACACCTATAACAACTGAAACAAAAATAACAAGTAACGCAAGTAAAACAACTGAAACAACTAGAACAGCTGAAACAACTAGAACAACTAAAACAACAAATACAATTAAACAACTAAAACAAATAAAACAACTAAAACAACTAAAACAACTAAAACAATTAAAACAACTAAAACAACTAAAACAAGTAAAACATCTATAACAACTAAACAACTAAAACAACTAAAACACTTTAACAACTAAAACACCCGAAACAACTATAACACCTAAAACACCTATAACACCTAAAACAGATATAACACCCAAAACAACTTAAACAACTAAAACAAATAAAACACCTAATACCCCTAAAAAAACATGAACAGCTAATTTACCCAATACACCTAAAACACCTTAAACACCTAAATTACCTAAAACACCTAAACAACTATAACACATAGAACAACTAAAACACCTAAAACAACTAAAACACCTAAACAACTGAAACAACTAGATCAACTAAAACACCCAAAGCAACTAAAACACCTAAAAACAACTAGAACAACTAAAACACCCAGAACAACTAAAACACCTAAACAACTAGAACACATAAAACACCTACAACACCTATAACACCTAGAACAACTAAAACACCTCAACCAACTAGAACACATAAAACACCTAAAACACCTGGAACACCTATAACACCTATAACACCTCGAACAATTAAAACAACTGAAACAACTAAACAACTATAACACCTAAAACAACTAAAACAACT
>SDVV010043771.1:0-10221 GCA_016164225.1 Gammarus roeselii
GCGCCACATCGTGAGGCATCAAGCGCCACCATCAAGTGACACATCGTGAGGCATCAAGTGACACATCGTGAGGCATCAAGTGACATCGTGAGGCATCAAGTGACACATCGTGAGGCATCAAGCGCCACATCGTGAGGCATCAAGCGCCACATCGTGAGGCATCAAGTGACATCGTGAGGCATCAAGTGACACATCGTGAGGCATCAAGTGACACATCGTGAGGCATCAAGTGACACATCGTGAGGCATCAAGTGACACATCGTGAGGCATCAAGCGCCACATCGTGAGGCATCAAGCGCCACATCGTGAGGCATCAAGCGCCACATCGTGAGGCATCAAGTGACATCGTGAGGCATCAAGTGACACATCGTGAACACAAGGCTGATAAGTTGCGATAGCCTCCACTTCAAACCGATACGATGGCTTGATGTTACTAGTCAAATTCGACTACAAACGTCGCGGTAACGAGAATCCTGCCGTAACATCATAAACTAGACAGTTCTCTCTGATGAATGACCAATACATGACTAGGGATGAAACATTTGGCTGCCGCTACATCGTTAGAATGAATGCAGTACTGCTTCTTTCAGCAGAATTATAGTTTCGTTTGCTCCACTGTTCAAGGGGAGAGATGAGCGAAACCAGTAATGCTCTTTTGCCATGCATCAAACTTTGTCAAAGGATAACTTGAAAGATGATAAGTCTTATAACAGATTTTAATAGGAATAATAATATACAAGGGGGCTATCATACCATTTACACAAGTAAAAGTGTAACATATAACAAACCTTTTGCTTATGATATCCTCACAAATCATCAAGTAGTTGTATCGGATACTAATAAAAACATTTTTACTAGCTTACATTGCGTACAATGGTATGAATAAAACATAAATTAGTTTTGTTTCACCAAACTTTTGTTTGTTGCTCGTTCTATAATGCAAAAATTCTTGGAAGGACTAAAAAGTTCATGATACATAGAACGCTAAAAGTAGCCAGGAATACGTTTCTGCCGTCGCTCTCCGTCCCTTAACGCACGTTTGCTGATAATCAGCAAGCGATTGCATGTCCATTTCAACTCAAAGGCAGCGATGCAATAGCATAGTCACCGCTGCAAACTGTAATCCTTGCTTCCTCTGGTAAACTAATCGAGAGACCACTTCGGTGAGTTATTCACCGTCCAGGGGGCGACTGTGCATCAAGACAACGTGGTATCTAAGGTTGTCCTTCCTGTTGCTCCGGTGTTGACAGTGCGGGCACTGGAATGGCTTTACTCCAGTGTGAGTGAGAATGTGTCGCTCCAGCTTCTGCTTCCACGTTCCGCTCTCAAACACTTTAGGACAGTACGGACAAGTGCGGTGAGCGAGACTTGAACAATCCCCGTACAGTGGAGGCTCGTGTAAACTATGAGCATCTCTTTCCGCCTGCAACAGTAGGTATGGAACAAGATCAGAGTAGCCGCGGGAGCTTCGGTTGTTCAGGAGTCCCTCACGTCTCATGACTCAGCTGTTGCTGATCGCCAACATCACATCAACTAGTCCTCATCATCGTCAAAAGAAGCATTAAATTTCCCTACGTGAAATGCAGAGCTAGCCTGGCCTGAAACATGATTAGGGTTCAGTTGGATGTCAAAACAAGTGGCCGGAAAGATCAGATCCACAGGTGCGGTGAGCTGGCGGAACTTTTCAGAATCAGGCAGAGTGAAATTGTCCAAAGACGCTGCAGCACCAGCGGTCACACTATTAGGCTCTCGCGTGCCGGCGGTAACACTTGAGCTCGGTGGGGAGGAGACGCTGTGCCTGCGTAACATGTGTAACTTGAGTGCGTCTTTTCTGGAGCATGAGTGGCTGCACAGCGGGCAAGCGTAAGGTCGTGCTCCCGAGTGAGTGTTGAGGTGTCTGTCAAACCTCTGTTTCCACGATGTCCCAGGCAAGAATTGCTTACCGCATATACGACACTTGCGATCTTCATCCAGCCACCTCATGAGCTCATGAAGGCCCCTTGTTTCAGGTCTCTGCAACATGATACAGGACGAATGTAAGAAGAGACCCAAGAAGAAAAGTCTCTCCAGAAATTTGTCAAATTATTGTAACGTTTTTTCCTGGGAAAACGAGAAGCGCACAGAAAGATTTGTGAATCTTCAGGTAAAGCCTTCAGGAACCACGCTCAATGATGAACGATCAGGAATTATAATATTTTGGAAATCTTCTTCGATTACTTGCACAACGTCATGGGGTAACGGAGTCAGATCTCCGGCTAGCATGCTTTGTAAAAAGTGCTTCAACCTTGCATGTCTTTTGACACTGTCTTTTCTAGAACTGCGATAATCGCAAAGGAAGCATTTGTAGGGCTTGCTGCCTGTGTGTGCGAGCATGTGGCGTCTGAACTTCTGGCTCCACGAAGGAATGTCACGGCAGAATTTCTTGAGGCAGATATTGCAAGTCACTTCCGAATCTGAAGATGCGTAGAGAGAAGACACCTGAAAGACATCACACTGGATCAACCATACGTTCTAGTCAAGATCAATGTTACCAGATGGAAGCCAACCAAGAAGAGAAATGAAATTCTTTGTTTCATGATTGGTCGTCAGAGTTTCGAACATCAGTTTCCCCTGTTAATGACGCAATACTGTACTGGGATGGAAGAATACAATTATTGCTTGGTGACGAATTCCCGAAGTGTCTTCTTTTGATGTGAACGTCGAGATTCTGCTTGATGTTGGCTCTGTGGTCGCAGTAAGGACAGTGAAAAGGTTTTTCTCCGGAATGAGTAATCTTGTGCCTCTTCAGCAGGTACTTGCGATTGATGCCAGCGAAGCGTTTGTTGCAAATGTCGCAGGCTACTGAAGCAGTTGCTTGAGATGTTAAGACGGAAGGTAGACCAGCATAGCTTAGCTTGGTGAGCAGAGGCAGCCACGGGATCGACAGACTTCCCTGAAATACCAACAGAACTTTGCGTCACGTTCACACCACACCTTCCAGGCACTTATCTTGGACAGCCTCAATTTCACTTCCCGTCATTCAGAAGAAAAATGCAACCTTCAAATGGTAATTATATGGACGCATGTTTACTGGAAGATGGGTCTGAGCTGAGACTTAAAAAGTTTCCTGATCAAAAATACTGGGAGTCATGATACTGCAGGACTGAAGAAATAATCTGACTAGTGCCACTTCCCGCTGTGGATGGAGTCTTGTCAGAGAAATTACCCCGAGTCATGATGGTCGGAAAAGATTTTTCGTGAGTTTGCAAATGCTTCTTGAGATTGCCTTTGAGAGCTGCGCGGTAGGAACAGTGTGGACAGGAGAAGGGTCGCTCCCCCGTGTGTGAGAGCAGATGCCGTTTATAGTCCTGCTTTTTGTTGCGTCCAAAGAACACCTTGCAGCAGAAGTGGCACGGGACACCATCTCTCTGCAACACAATACACATAACGCTCAATCGGCAGCTACATGGTCAAGTCCTCTCTTAGCTACGGAAACAACGTTTTCTAGTGGAAATGGTAACCACTAAAATGCATAGAAGAAAATCCCTTGGACGAGTCCAAGTTTAATTTGAAGGTAATGACTCGACAGGGAAGAAACGTATGACCCGACATGCAGAGTTTCTTGGCTTCCATGGACGAGGTACATCGTTGGCAGGTGAGAGTGATCACGGGAGAGGTTAGCGCATATAAGAGAGCTTCATCAGCCAAGGAAAAATCACTTAGACGTCAAGTTCTTTAGCTTCTTTGGATGATGTATCGTCGTTTGTAGGGGATAAACATGTGGTGGGGGTGGTTGGCGTGTATCGTGTTGGGCTAAGATGTTCCTTGCCATGGACGGACAGAATATGAACGTTCAAGTTGCTCTTCTGGTTTGCTCGGTACGAACAAAGACGGCAAGCATAGGGTCTCTCTCCAGTATGAATAATCAAATGTCTTCGGAGAACTTGCCTTCGATTAGGTCCACTGAACAACTTGTGACACACCGTACACGAAACGCTATCGATTGGGGTGTTGTTCTTGCTAGGTTGCAGTTGAGGCAGGGAAGAAGAGATAGACAGCAGCTGTCTCAGCCTCACCTGCAACAACAACACCTAGTTCAGTGGGTGGCCGTGGAAGCAATTCTTACAAGCTAAGTCACACATTCAGTCTTCTTTGTTCGAATAAATTTAACGACGTGATCTTGAAAGGAAAACGTGAATAGTGAAGGTGAACGATCATCATTTGTTATTAAGCAGATGCTTCAAAACGGTCGTTCCAATACCTTCTTAAAATCCATCTCGACTATCACTGATCTACACCATGAACAAATTTCAAATGCATCTTGACATTGCTCTTTCGATTGGACCGATGCGGACAGAGGGAACACGCAAAAGTCTTTGCTCCCGTATGAATGTTGATGTGCTGCTTCAAATTGCTCTTCCTGTAGGGTCCCGAAAATGACTTAAGGCAATAAGGACAGCGGCTCTCGCATGTGGCTTCGTCGTCAAGCTGGAGAACTTCTCCTGATGGCCGATGTCGTAATTCTTGCACGTACAACGTCCCGCCCTGGAAACAGGAACACGACCTTAGTATTCGCGCACACAGCCAGTATTTTATAATCCAACATGTTTGCTCTCAATATGATCGTTAAGATCTTTTTTCTGGCGACATCGATACGGGCAGTACTGACACGCGAACGGCTTTTCTCCGGTGTGGATGAGAACGTGCCGTGCCATGTTGAGCTTGTGGTTGCGGCTCCCGAACACCTTGCCACAGTAAGGACAGGTCGAAGTGTTCGACTTGCAAGGCTTAACATGGACAGGGTGAACGATGTTAGCGGTGCCGAAGCGAGCGAAGACAGCAGGAGAGGCGGCTTGGTTGGCTCCTGTGAAGTAGCGGTCATACGAAGGAAGGGTAATGTGCGAACCTGCCACTTCGAGATGGTCCATGCCCAGATCCTGCAAAATCAGTACCTCGTTTGGCAAAACTATTCTCACCGGGTCATTCGAAACACTTAACAGTATCATGATTCGTTATGAGCTGGATGGTAGTACATGCCTTCAGCTGGGCGATGGAAAACAATCATCTTGGTAAGCAAAACATTTGGAATGGCTCAATGGGGAAAATCTTTATTGAATCTCGACAAGTAAAAAAAGAGCACTGCCATCACTAACTTAGGGGAGCAATATTCCTGCACCACCGGCGGCGGTTCAATTAGGATAGTGTTCAAATAAACAGCATCTAGCTAAGCGGCTGTCCTTCAGCTCCACCAAGAGACGTGACAACCGAGAAAGAGCTTGAAGCGCTGGTGTCAGGCAAGTTTGGGAATGGTTGAGGTTCGACCTCTGTCCTGTGTGAAGGTTTATTGAATCCAAGCCAGGAGACCGATTCATCGCCCAGGTTGTTGGGGTGTCTTCTGAGCACGTGCGTTTTCAGGTGCCACTTGTGGGCCGTGCGATGTCCGCAGAAAGGACACGTGTATCGCCGCTCACCAGTGTGGGTCATCAAGTGGTGTTTCCGATTCTGTTTCTTGTTGCGACCGTCGAACAGCTTGCCACAGATGGGGCATAAGAGAGCCTCTATCATTCGTGGTTGCTGAAGGAACATGGACGTGTCCACCAGCTGTTCGTGGAGCTTGTCTTCCGACGCTGCTGTAGAGGACGCAATGGCCATCCACGAATTGATTGGTGTGGCGTGGGCCGCCTGCAATAGGGCAACAACACGAGCTAGAGCCACAGCGAAAACAAAGGACATGCCCTACAACAAGGCAAGGCGCGTTCAAGTGTAGTGTAAGATCAGACAGAATGGTTTGCATTTACAGCGTCCAGTGTTACCACATCGACCAGCGACATAAAGGGAGGAACTGAATCTCTCGCATTGCCTCCGTCCAAGTAAAGTATCACCGTAGACCCATAGATGATGGACATTATTTTGTTTTTCCTCTAATAGCAGACATTAATTCAAAAACTCTCGGCCACCACCTGCGTGCTGATTGCACTTTCTTTCATTTTCTAGTTATTCATGCAATGCTCTCGGCCACTGCAGTTTTCAAAGTTGCAATGAATCGGAACATCGTATCGTATGAGGTGGCCGACCCTTCGCTCGCTCAGTGCGAAGAGCTGGGCGCCAGATCATGGCTTTAGTAGCAGTGTGTGACCATGAGCGGCTCCTCGTGTGCCCCATAACGCAACAACTGCCCCAGGTAGTGTTTGGGGAAGAGCATCGGTACTAGTTTGCTTAATCAGTCCAGTGATGGATGGCACTTAATGCGATGATCCAAGAGTACGGTTTAGTAGCGCTGCCAAGATTATACCGATCACAAGTAGACCATTGATGAAGCTAAAAAAAACTTACTGTTGGTCTGTCTCGGAGTTTCCGTCCCTCGAGTTTACCTTAGCGGCTTCAACCGCATTGATGGCGGTACAGTTATCGAGTACGGCATCAAAAACACTGTTAGCACTGAGCTCACTGGAAGTGGTATCCAAGACGTTGCCTACGGGAAACTGACGTGTTAGAAAACCAAGAGAAGGAAAGTCAAATGAGTGTTTCGAATGAAGCTGCGACATGTGACGTAAGAGTTGTGACGAGTTGGAGGACCTATACGGGCAGAAGCTGCACGTGAGGGTGCGCTCGTTGTTGTGCGTGATCATGTGATGAGCCAGGTTTTGTTTCCTATTGCGACCAAAGCACTTCTTGCCACATTGGGAGCACTCAAGATAGAGGGACTTAGTGCCATCTTTGGAACGGGATCCCTCCCACACCACACCGCCACTGACAGAGGTGGTCTGCAACAAAACACCAAAAGACAGTCTCAGCCAATGGCTTAGCTTGTTTGGACAACCCTCTACTCATGGAATTCATCAACATAGATCAACATTTTTGCCACGACTTCCTATAAACCATCATGACCATGAAGATTCCAGGCAAGTCGAAATAAAAATGGGGACCTTCTCAAGACCATTAATAACGTTTATAGCCGGACGAGACATGCATGGCATGCTCGACCAATTTAGCAAGGGAATCTTGGAAATGTTAACTGTTCGCGGTATGAGGCTCCTGATTGGTCAAATCTAATAGCTTGAAGATGCAACACATGGGGGTAGTATTAAGAAACTATATGAACACACATAAGATGAATGACACCACTTCTCTCAAGTACTTGAAAACTTGAGATACAGATACAGCTGGCTAGTACAGCTGCAACCTGATCCACAGCTGTGGAAAACATTCCCTCGTGCTATGGCAGCAGCATTTACATGTTACTGCCACATTCACTAATCGTATCCCTGCTTGGTGTCGAGCAGTAGAATTGTGGTACACGTTTGCTCGCGCGTTTATCCTGTGGTATTCAATTAGGTAACTGAGGTCGCCAGCACGATAAGCTTGAATACTAACAGTTGAGGCTCATTTTGCCGCCCGTCCGTTTTGGCGCTTTGAAGGAACGCTTTCGGCCAAGCCCTGAATAGTTTCTCATCAATTTCGTCACAATTTTGTCGTTGACGTTGATCGTATAGCCGTCCAGATTTTCCAAACGTTCTTGACCGTGGATCTTTCAGAACGTTTGAGAATAGTAAATGACCGGAAGACTTTGAATAAGCCATCTTAGTTAGTTCCCTTTACCAATCATTCTAGTTAATTTCTTCAACAGTCATTCCAATCAGTTTCCTTTACCAGTATTTCTAGTCAAATTCCCTTCACCTCCGTAAGTTATGTGGTGAAGCTTCTTTGTGCCGTTCAAAGTCCTCAAGATCTTCCAGTTATGTGTGATCCAGAGAGTAGAGTAATAGTCATGTCAAGGTTCGATAAAACGAACGTGTTCGAAAAACAAGCCTCAAAACAGGTCACTTTAAATTGAACGAAGGATTGCAACGTTGAATATACAATGGCAAAAGAATCCGCACAACAGATAAAGTACTTGCTCTGCACGAGTTTGCACACAGTTAACTGGTAGCTCATAATCGAGGGAATATGTGGTAGGGCCGAAAGTGAAAGATTAACTGCCCCACTGTTCCAAACGCAATCTAGGTTGAAGAGTCACCAGCTGGTGGTCGGGATCATGTTCTTAGGTCGCAGGCTTGTAGCCTGAGATGCCTCATCTGCCTACCGAAAGCTGTTCTTGTAAGTAGTGAGTTTCTTCCTCACTCGCACAACACTCCCACGCGGTGAGACCAGCTATAAAGTCTCCATACGTGTGGTGTATCTCAAGACGTCAAAAATTGCACTGCGCTTTTTAGTCAATAATGAATCAACTGGGAACAGCCGCAATTCGATTTTTCAATTTTGTTACTCATCATTTGAAAACTGATTATTAGATACCAACAATAATCGTATAGCTAGCTGGTTTTGTAGAATCCGGAATGATTGGAACGCGATTTCACGAGCTAATCCCGTGCTGTGTGGCAATGTGTAGTTTGAGGTTACCACGCCTGTTAGCCCTGTGGGGGCAGTGAGGGCACGCAAACGGCTTTTCTCCCGTGTGAATGAGCTGGTGACGAGAAAGGTCCTGCCACCTATTGAACTGATGGCCGCACATAGAACACGTATGGCAGGGCTCTTTGCCTTCGGGGACAGTCCGTTTGAGAGCTTTGCTGCTGCTGGTGTTAGCAGAAACGGTGCAGGAGGAAGAGAGCGGGAGGCCGGCATTGCCTGAAGTCAAAGAGCGCCCGTTGCCCCAACCAGCCTGGAAATGAATGCAACCTGCACTCAGTGACATGACACTTCAGCTCCACCCGATTCACGAGCACTTCACAACCAATCATGGCTTTGAAATTGTTGTAATTCCTTCAGAGGATGGAATTAGGCAACGTGCTTGCAATAGGATGTTATTAACTGTTCACCATATCTTCCTGACGCACGAAAATAACTCAAATTCTCGACGGATCTCACTTCTCGAGAAAATCCTGCCCATGATCTGTTTTTGGGTACCAAGTTGGTAAGGTTATGCCTCACTACACAGTATTCAATTTTTTACATGTTATGTAAAAACATCCATGCTAAACTTCAACGGAAACAAGTGACTAAACAATTAACTATTTCGCTTATAATGTTAGGAATTAAGTGACGTGATTAAGAGAAATGGGAATCATCACAAGCTCCTTCCAGTAAGTTTATTTTTTAACAACATTGAGAAGTCCCGAGATTTGACTGATAGTGAACTCGAAGTGCACCTAACGACTCGAGTAGTGTCGCGGTCATGGCTCTTCGCGCTTATGGCTCTTCAATGATTTCTTACTCTAGTCAGTACAAGCTCGTACCCTGATTAACTGAGTAGTGTCGCGGTCATGGCTCTTCGCGCTTATGGCTCTTCAATGATTTCTTACTCTAGTCAGTACAAGCTCGTGCCCTGATTAACTACAAGTTGTAAAAGTATTGAATAACTTGACTGGGTAGGCGAAACTTAAGTTAAAATATTTGTTTCATCTTTACAAAATTTAGATAATGTTGTATGAAACTGCAGTAGATCGGTTAAATCAGTAGTAAGCGTTCATGCTCATTTTTTATGCAAATGTATTCTTCCTTCACAATCCATTCATTGAAAATACCCTTAGTTACTTCTAAAACATGTGCAAGGCGACACGAAGACATCGATGATTTTCATCACGAACATTTTCCGCACACATTTCAGCGTCGTTCGCGATGAAGGAGCAGAAAAACTTGTTGCGATGCCGACAGCCCGAGAAGTCGCACCGGAAGACCTCGCCTAGTTTTTGCGCAGTTTATTTGCAATGGAGGAAACTAACTTGTTACGAAACTGAATAGGTAAAACAACTATCGCAATATTGATAAGCAATTGAAAAAACAAATTGTGCAGCACCAAGCGAGAACTAGGGGTGCTGTGGTCCCTTTGGGGTAGAATTTTGTTTTGGACCCTTGGGGCAGGAGACAAGGTTCACTAGGGCATGAAACAACGTACTCTTGCGGTAAGAGACTAAGTCTCCATATGGTATGAGACGAAGTCTCCATATGGTATGAGACGAAGTCTCCTTGTGGTATGAGACGAAGTCTCCTTGTGGTATGAGACGAAGTCTCCTTGTGGTATGAGACTAAGTCTCCTTGTGGTATGAGACGAAGTCTCCTTGTGGTATACGACGAAGTCTCCTTGTGGTATACGACGAGGTCTCCTTGTGGTATACGACGAGGTCTCCTTGTGGTATACGACGAGGTCTCCTTGTGGTATGAGACGAGGTCTCCTTGTGGTATGAGACGAGGTCTCCTTGTGGTATGAGACGAGGTCTCCTTGTGGTATGAGACGAGGTCTCCTTG
>SDVV010043772.1:0-10221 GCA_016164225.1 Gammarus roeselii
ACACCTTAACACCTAGAACACCTAGAACACCTGTAACACCAAGAAACAACTAAATCACTTTAAACAACTCTAACACCTACAGCAACTATGACACATAAAACAACTAAACAACTATAACAACTAAAACACCTACAACACCTAAAACACCTAAAACAAATAAAACACCTATAACAACTAAAACACTTAGAACAACTTCAGCAAATAAAACAACTGAAACAACTATAACAACTAAAACACCTAAAACAACTAAAACAACTACAACAACTAAAACACCTTAAAACAACTAGAACACATAAACAACTAAAACAACTAAAACAACGAAAAACAACTATAACAACTACAACAACTGAAACGAATAAAACACCTACAACAACTAAAATACTAAATCAATGCAAACACCTTAAACAACTTCAACACCTAAAACAACTAAAACCCCTAGAACAATTAAAACACCTAACAACTACAACACCTATAACAACTAAAACACCTAAAATAACTATAACAACTAGAACAACTAAAACAACTAAACAACTAAACACCTAAAACAACTAAAACACCTCAAACAACTAAAACACATACAACAACTGTAACGCCTACAACACCCAAAACACCTAAAACCACTAAAACACCTACAACACCTAAAACACCTATAACACCTATAACACTTATAACACCTATAAACACCTAAAACACCTAGAACACCTGTAACACACACAAACAACTATAACACCTTCAACAACTCTAACACCTAAACCAACTAAAACACCTACAACAACTATAACACCTAAAACAACTATGACACATATAACAACTAAAACAACTACAACAACTAAAACAACTGGAACAACCAAAACAACTAAAACACCTAGATAACGACTAAAACAACTAAAACAACTAAAAAAACTACAAAACTATAACAACAAGAACAACTAAAACAACTGAAACAAATGAAATAACTAAACAACTGAAACAACTGAAACAACTGGAAAAAAAAATTAAAACAACTATAACAACTATAACAGCTTAAACAACTATAACACCTATAACAACTATAACACCTAAAAAAATATAACAACTAAAACAACTACAAAAACTAAACAACTAAAACAGCTATAACAACTAAAACAACTGAAACCACTTGAACAACTTCGACAACTAAAACAACTAAGACCTCTATAACAACTAAAACAACTAAAACAACTAAAACAACTATAACAACTAAATACCTTAAACACCTAAAGCAACTAGAACACCTAAAACAACTAAAACACCTAGAACAACTTAAACAACTATAACAACCACAACACATAAAACAACTAAACAACTAACACAACTAAAACAACTAAAGCAACTAAAACAACTGAAACAACTGAAACAACTATATCAACTTTAACAACTATAACACCTGAAACAACTAAATTACCAGAAACAACTATAACACTTAAAAAATATATAACAACTATGACAACTAAAACAACTATAACAACTAAAACAACTGAAACAACTAAAACAACTATAACTACTAAAACAACTACAACAACTAAAACAACTAAAACACATTAAAAACCTAAAACAACTAAAACACCTTAAAAAACTGGATCGCCTGAAACAACTAAAACACCTAATAACAACTAAAACACATTTAACAACTATAACACCTAAAACAACTAAAACAACTATAACAACTATAAGAAGTGGAACACCTAAAACAACTAAAACAACTAAAACAACTAAAGCAACTAAAAAAACTATAACACCTACAACAACGAAAACAACTAAAACAACTAAAACACCAACAACAACGAAAACAACTATAAATACTTAAACAACTAGAACAACTAAAACAACTAGAACATCTATAACAACTATAGCAACTAAAACAACTATAACACCTGAAACAACTAAAACAACTGAAGCACCTAGAACAACTAAAACAACTACAACAACTAAAACAACTATAACACCTAAAACAATTAGAACAATTTAAACAACTAAAATTTTAAAACAACCGAAACAACTAAAACACCTATAACAACTAAACTCCTAATACAACTAAACAACTAAAAACACCTATAACAACTGAACACCTAAAGACTAAAACAACTAAAACAACTAGAACACCAAAAACAACTATATCAACTGGAACACCTAGAACGCCCACAACACATATAAACAACTAAAACACCTAAAACAACTAGAACACCTAAAACAACTAGGAAACTAAAACACATACAACAACTAAATGATTTAAAACAACTACAACACATATGACAACTAGAACAACTAAAACAACTAAAACATCTGGAACAACTAAAACAACTATAACAACTAGAACAACTAAAACAATTGAAACAACTTAAACAACTAAAACAACTAAACAACTATATCAACTATAACAACTAAAACCCCTAGAACAACTAAACAACTAAAACAACTAGAACAACTGGAACACCTATAACAACTAAAACACCACAAAACAACTATAACACCTACAACAACTAAAACACCTAAAACAACTATAACAACTCAAACACCTATAACAACCAAAACATTTAAAACAACTAAAACACATAAAACAACTAAAACAACTAAACCACTAAACATCTAAAACAACTATAACAACCAAAACAACTAAAACAACTTGAACAACTATGACTACTAAAACAAGTAAAACAACTAAAACAACTACAGAAACTATACCAACTGAAACAACTAAAACAACTGAAACAACTATAACACTTAAAACAACTATAACACCTAAAACATCTTTAACACCTAAAAAAAACTAAAACAACTGAAACAACTACAAAAACTAAAACAACTAAAACAACTATAACAACTAAAACAACTGGAACAACTAGAACAACTATAACGACTAAACATCTAAAACAACTGAAACAACTAAAACAACTATAACAACTAAAACATCTAAATACCTTAATTACCTAAAACAACTAAACACCTAAACAACTAAAACGCCTACAAACAACTAAAACACCAAACAACTTAAACACCTATAACCACTAAAACACCTAGAAAACCTATAACACCTAAAACACCTATAACACCTACAATACCTAAAACAACTAAAACACCTAAAACCCCTTAACAACTAAAACACCTAAAACACCTATAACACATGAAACACCCAAAACACCATAAACACCTATAACACCTAGAACACCAATAACACCTAAACACCTATAACACCTAAAACACCTTAAAACAACTAAAGCACCTAGAACAGCTAAAACACCTATAAAAAACTAAGACACATAAAACAACTACTACAACTCAAACAACTAAAACAACTAAACAACTTAAACAACTAAAACAACTAGAACAACTAAAACAACTAAAACAACTAAAACCACTACAACAACAACACCTAAAACAACTATAACACCTTAAAGAACTAAAACACTTATAACAACTTAAACACCTAGAACAAATAAAACACCTCGAACAACTATAACAGCTAAAACAACTATAACAGCTAGAACAACTAGGACAATTAAAACAACTAAAACAACTAGAACAACTATAACAACTAGAACAACTAAAACAAAATAAACAAATAAAACAACTAAAACAACGATAACAACTCAAACAATTATAACAACTATAACAACTAAAACAACTAAAACAACTAAAGCAACAAGATCAACTCTAACAACTAAATCAACTAAAACAACAAGAACAACAACAACACCTAAAACAACTAAAACACCTTAAAGAACTAAAACACCTACAACAATTATAACACATAGAACAAATAGAACACATACAACAACTAAAACACCTAAAACAACTGAAACACCTAAAGAACTAAACACCTAAAACAACTTCAACACCTAAAACAACTAGAACACATATAACAACTACAACAACTAAAACAACTAAAACAACTAAAACAACTAAAACAACTATAAAAACTAAAACAACTAAAACAATTAAAACAACTATAACAACTAAAACAACTAAAACAACTAAACAACTATAACACCTATATCACCTTAAACACCTAAAACGACCAGAACAAATAAAACTCCTATAACAACTAAAACACCTAAAACAACTAAAACACCTAAAACACCAGCAACACCTAAACAGCTAGAACACCTGGAACACCCAAAACACTTGGAACAACTAAAACACCTATAACACCTATAACAACTAAAACAACTAAAACAACTAAACAACTAAAACAACTAAAACAACTAAAACAACTAAACAACTAAACAACTATAACAACTAAAACTACTGAAACAACTGAAACAACTTAACAACTATAACACCTATAACCCCCTAAACACCTAAAACACCTAAAACCTAAACAACTATAAACAACAACTTAAACATTCAAAACAACAGCTAAAACAACTAAAACACCTATAACAACTTGAACAACTAGAACAAATATAACAACTGGAACTTCTTAAGCAACTAGAACAACTAAAACAACTACAACAACTAGAACAACTAGAACACATAAAACAACAAAACACCTATAACAACTACAACACCTAAAACAACCACAACACCTAGAACAACTATAACACATTAGCAACTATAACCCTGAAAATAACTAAAACACCTAAAACAACTAAATTACCTATAACAACTAAAACACCTACAACAACTATAACACCTACATTACCTAAAACACCTTAAACAACTATAACACCTACAACAACTGAAACACCTGAAACAACTAAAACACCAAAAACACATAGAACACATACAACACATACAACACCTACAACACCTAAATTACCTAAAACACCTATACCACTTGAAACAACAATAACAAATATAACACATAAAACACCTAGGACACTATACTATAACACCTAAAACAACTAAAACAACTAAAAGAATAAAACAGCTAAAACCACTTTAAGAAATAAAATAACTAAAACATTTAAAACAACTAAAACAACTATAACAATTATAACATCTATAACAACTAAAACAACTAGAACAACTAAAACAACTAGAACAACTAAAACACCAAAAACACCTAAAACACCTAAACAACTATAACACCTGAAACACTTAAAACACCTAAAACAACTTAAACACCTAAACACCTATAACAAATAAAACACCTAAAACACTAAGACAACTAGAACAACTAAAACAACTGAAACAACCTAAACAACTAAAACACCATGAACAACTAAACTACTAAAACAACGAAACAACTAAAACAACTAAAACAACTGAAACAACTAAAACAACTTAACAACTAAAGCAACTAAACAATTAAAACCCCTAAAACAACTAAAAAACTAAAACAACTAAAACAACTGAAACAATTATAACACCTAAACAACTAAAACACCCAAAACAACTAAAACACCTAAAACACCTATACACATAGAACACCTATAACACCTAAAACACCTCAAACAACTAAAATATCTAAACAACTGGAACACCTAAACAACTAGAACACCTAAAACAATTAAAACAACTAAAACAACTAAAACAATTTTACAACTTAAACACCAAGAACAACTAAAACACCTATAACAACTAAAACAACTAAAAACGAATAAAACTACAACAACTATAACAACTAAAACAACTAAAACACTAAAACCACTATAACAACTAAAACAACTAAAACAACTAGAACAACTAAAACAACTAAAACAACTAAAACAACTACAACAACTAAAACAACTAAAACAAGTCAAACAACTAAAACAACTATATCAACTAAAAAACTTTAACAACTAGAACAACTCTAATAACTAAAACAACAATAACAACTATAACACCTACAACGACTAAAACACCTAAAACAACTAAAACACCTAAAACAATTAAACACCTAAAACAACTAGAACACCTAAAACCACTAGAACACCCTAAACAACTTAATCACCTAAAACACCTAAACAACTATAACACCTAGAACACATAAAACACCTAAAACACCTAAAACACCTTAAACACATATAACACCTAAAACACCTATAACACCTAAAACACCTATAACACATAAAACCCGTAGAAAAAAAATAAAACACCTATAACAACTGAAACACGTAGAACAACTAAAGCACCTAGAATAACTATAACACCCAAAACAACTATAACACATAAACAACTAGATCACCTATAACAAATAAAACACCTATAACAACTAAAACGCCTATAAACAACTAAAACACCTATAACAACTAGAACATCTAGATCAACTAAAACACCTAAAACAACTATAACACATAAAACAACTAAAACACCATAAACAACCAAGACACCTAAAGCATTTATAACACATAAAACACCTAAAACATCTAAACCAATTAGAACACCCAAAACACCTAACAAACCTATAACACCTATAACACCTAAAACACCTGCAAGACCTATGACACCTAGAACAAATAAAACACATATAAAACCTATAACAACTAAAACACATAAAACAACTAGAACACCTTGAACAACTAAAATATTTGAAACAACTAGGACACATAAAACAACTATAACAACTGAAACAACTGAAACAACTAAAACAACTATAACAACTGAAACAACTAAAAAAACTAAAACAACTATAACAACTAAAACAACTAAAACCACTAAACAACTATAACACCTATAACACCTTAAAAACATAAAACACCTAAAACAAATAAAACTCCTTAAAGAACTAAAACACCTATAACAACTATAACACCGAAAACAACTATAACACCCCAAACAACTAAAACACCTATAACAACTAAAACACCTACAACACCTATAAAACCTATAACACCTATAACACATATAGCACCTAAACACATATAACACCTCTAACAGCTAAAACACCTATAACACCTGAAACACCTACAACACCTAAATCACCTGAAACAACTATAACACCTACAACAACTTAAACACCTAAAACAACTAAAACACCTAAAACACCTAGAATACATATAACAACTACAACACCTGGATTACCTAAAACACCTAAAACACTTGGAACAACTATAACACATAAAACAACTATA
The DNA here is from genome assembly GCA_016164225.1 of Gammarus roeselii. Taxonomy (NCBI): domain Eukaryota; kingdom Metazoa; phylum Arthropoda; class Malacostraca; order Amphipoda; family Gammaridae; genus Gammarus; species Gammarus roeselii. The sequence continues at coordinate 7,017 of SDVV010043772.1, forward strand.
ACACCTAAATCAACTAAAACACCTAAAACAACTATAACACCTGAAACAACTAAACCACCAATAACAACTAAAACACCTAAGCACCTAAACACCTACAACACCTTAACCAACTGGAACACCTAAAACACCTAAACACATATAACACCTAAAAACCCTACAACACCTGAAAGACTTACAACAACTAAAACACCTAAAACATCTATAACACATATAACACATGAAACAACTAAAACACATGAACAACTATAACACCTAAACAACTAAACCACCTAAAACACCTAAACACATATAACACCTATAACACTTAGAACACCTAAAACAACTAGAACAACTAAAACAACTACAACAACTCAAACAACTATAACAACTAAACAACTGCAACAACTAAAACAACTAGAACAACTAGAACAACTAGAACAACTATAACAACTACAACACCTAAAACACATAAAACATATACAACACCTATAACACCTATAAACACCTATAACACCTAAAACACCTGAAACACCTATTAACAACTAAAACACCTAAACAACTCTAACACCTAAATCAACTAAAACACCTACAACAACTAAAACACCTAAAACAACTAAAACACATAAAACAACTATAACAACTACAACAACTAAAACAACTGAAACAACTAAAACAGCTAAACACCTAAAACACCTTGAACAACTAAAACACCTAAAACTCCTAAAGCCCCTTAAACACCTAAAACACCTAAATCACCTATAACACATAGAACACCTATAACACCTAAAACACCTAAAACACCTAAAACAACAAGAGCACCTAAAACCACTGAAACGCCTGTAACAACTGAAACACCTGAAACAACTATAACACCTATAACAACTAAAACACTTAGAACAACTAGAACACCTAAATCAAATCTAACACCTAAGCCAACTAAAACACCTACAAAAACTAGAACACCTTAAACAACTAAAACACATAAAACAACCATAACAACTACAACACCTACAACACCTAAAAAACTAAAACACCTAGAACACCTAGAACAAATAAAACACCTAAAACAACTATAACACCTACGCCAACTAAAACACCCACAACAACTAAAACAACTATAACAACTAAAACACCTAAAACAACTATACCAAACTCAACACCTAAAACACCTAAAACACCTACAACACCTAAACCAACTAGAACAACTAAAACACATATAACAACTATAACAACTAAAACAACTGAAACAACAAAAACAACTAAACAACTAGAACACCTAAATTATCTATAACACCTACAACACCTATAACAAATAAAACACCTTGGACAACTAAAACACCTAAAACAACTATAACACCTATTACAACTAAAACAACTAAAACAACTAAAACAACTAAAACAACTAAAACAACTAAAACAACTAAAACAACTAAAACAGCTAAAACAGTTAAACAACTAAAACAACTAAAACGCCTAAAACAACTACAACAGCTTTAACAACTATAATACCTTAAGCAACTAAAACACCTAAAACAACTAAAAACACATTAAAAAACTAAAACACCTAAGCAACTAGAACACCATAAACAACTTAAACACCTAAAACAACTGAAACAACTAAAACAACTACAACACCTAAACAAATAAAACACCTACAACACCTATAACACCTACAACACCTAAATCACCTAAATCACCTAGAACACCTAGAACACATAAAACACCTTAACACCTAGAACACCTAGAACACTTAAAACACCTACAACACCTATATCAACTAAAACACCTACAACAACTATATTACCTAAAACGACTTAAACAACTTAAACAACGAAAGACACCTAAACGACTTAGACAACTTAAACAACGAAGGACACCTATAAAAACATATAAACACCTAAAACACCTTAACCAACTAGAACAACTAAAACACCTATAAACCTATAACACCTATAACACCTCAAACACCTGCAAGACCTATAGCAACTAAAACACCTAAAACAAATAAAAAAACTAAAACACCTAAAACAAATACAACACATGAAACAACTTGAACACCGTAAACAACTAGAACACCTAAAACAACTAGGATGCATAAAACAACAATAACAACTAAATTAACTAAAACAACTAAACAACTAGAACAACTAAAACAACTAAAACAACTATAACAACTAAACACCTAAAACACCTAAAACACCTAAAACACCTAAAACAAATGAAATACCTATAACAACTTGAACACCTAAAACAACTATTACACATAAAACAACTAAAACAAATAAAAAACAACTAAAATAACTAATACAACTAAAACAACTAAACAACTAAAACAACTAAAACACATAAACAACTAGAACAACTAAAACAACTAAAGCAACTATAACAACAACAACAACTATAACAACTAGAACACCTAAACCAACTAAAACAACTAAATCAATTTAAACACCTTAAACAACTAAAACACATATAAACAACTATAACACCTAGATTAACTAAAACACCTGAACAACTACAACACCTAAAACAACTGAAACACCTAAAATAACTATAACAACTAACACAACTGAATCACATAAACAACTAAAGCACATAAAACAACTAAAACACCTATAACAACTAAAACACATATAACAACTAAACAACTATAACAACTAAAACAACTGAAACAACTAAACAACAAAAACACCTAACAACTATAACAACTAAAACAACTAAAACAAGCACAAAAACTATAACTACTAAAACAACTAAAACAACTGAAACAACTGCAACAACTAAACAACTAAAACAATTAAAAAAACTTTAAAAAAAAAAACACCTAAGCAACTAAACAACTATAACAACTATAACAACTATAACAACTATAACACCTAAAACAATTATAACAACTGAAATACCTTGAACACCTAAAACAACTAGAACACCTAAACAACAAGAAAAACTATGACAACTAAAACACCTTAAACACCTAAAACAACTAAAACACATTAAACAACTATAACGCCTGAAACAATCAAAACACCTAAAACAACTAAAACACATATAACAACTATAACACCTAAAATAACCAAACAACTGAAACAACTATAACAACTAAAACACCTAAAACAACTAAAACACCTATAACAACTATAACAACTAAAACAACTAAAACACCTAAAACAACTAAACAACTAGAGCACCTAAAACAACTAAAAAAACTGAAACAACTAAAGCAACT
>SDVV010043773.1:0-10221 GCA_016164225.1 Gammarus roeselii
CTATGTATATATATATATATATACATACATAAATATATATATATATATATATAATTTATATATACTACGCCACCAGTGGTCACTCCTGCCTTGTCCTCTCGCTGCCCGAGTACTTTCCTTCCGCATACTTGACGCTTCAATACCTTAGCTTTTGTCTGAGGCTGCCCCGCGCCGGGTCCCTCTTATACTACGCCACCTCTCGCTACTACAGTCTGGCCTCAAACCCCCTCGCGCTGTTCTCCTCGCGACCTTAGACATTGCCTCATTCTGCCCCGCTTCGGGTCCCTCATGTACTACACCACCCCTCGCTTCCACAGTCTTCCCCTCAACCTCTCCCTAACGCTATTCTCCTCGCTACCTCAGCCTTTGCCTTACGCTGCCCTGCTTCGGGTCCCTCTTGTAGTACACCACATTTCGCTAACCACAGTCGTTGCCTCAAGCCCCCCCCCTCCCAGGCGCTGTTCTCATCGCTACCTCAGCCTCTGCCTCACGCTGCCCCGCGTCAAATCCCTCTTATACCACACCACCCTTCGCGACCACAGTTTTCGCCTCAACCCCTCCCCTACCCCTACCCCACCCCACCCCAATCGCGCGCTGTTCTCCTCAACCCCTCGGCCTTTGCCTTGCGTTGCCCGCTCTGTTTTTATTCCGTATAATGCACTGCTACAAAAAACTGCACCGAGACTGATGTTTCTTTTTGCAGCGACACCGCAGCGATATCGCGATAAGGAAAGATAAATGAGATCATCGACGGTCGGAGACGGCAGACACAGCGCTCAAGGATGACTCATGCCGAGCGGCAATATTTGGGATGGCGCAGTATAAGCAATACAGCTGACAGCAACGTTGGGTCTATGGTATATGTAAAACATCTCAAGCCACGTAGATGGTTCTCAGATATACTGTATGGAAAATGTCTCACGGCAACATCGAGCTTCTCATTTTGTATGCAGGATGTCTGTCGGCGAAGAGTATGCCCATCGTGCATGCAAAAATAGTCAAGTCAATTCCTAGAGTAGATGGTCTAGCAGCGATGTTGATTTTTTTTTTCGGTGCAACACTTCCCGAGCTACACAGGATACTTATGGTGTTGGAAGAGCATCTGAATATTACTGGATAGCTTATATGATTTCTAAAGTATAGAGACATTTTTTCTCGGCTGTGCCGAGTCATTAGAAAAAGGTATTTGTCATTCAGGACGGGCAGTTGGGATACTTATGATAGTCAAATAATCATAAGCATAAGAACGCAGATACTTGCGATGCTGCTACTCGATGTGGCGGTGCTATCACTAACTATAAAGCACAACAGAGTGTTCGCTGATTGACTGCTGCGCCGCAGAGCTTCTTCATTTATGGTGGATCAAACAATCCACTAGGGGAGTATTGTTGACGTGGCTGCTCTCCAAACATCTTTCTCAAACACTGACTGACTAAATGGCAAATCCATGCGGTTGACATCAGAGTTTGAAGGAGGTCACATGCAGCTATGGCTGCATGACTGGACCAAGATTTTTAAACTCCATAAATCTTGGACGGGACCTTCCTCTCTTTTGGAGGAAAAACAAAAATTAATATGTAAACCATTATTCCATAAATAAATCAAATCATTGATGTTCAAATATCAGGCAGTTCTTCAGGATGACTTATTTGAGCAGGGTCAAATTCTTCCTTTTTCGAGTTGGGTGTACCTCGATGGCATAGGTCGTCGAGCATCACTCGTGAGACCAAGGTTTGAGTGCTGATAATGACCATGGATTATATCGACAAGTCAACCACTTCATGGTATTATATGCGATGAACGCCAGGACTAGTCTTGCTGGAACCAAATTTCTGATGTCCTACTGCGTCCAAATATACTTATAAGCATCTCGATGTATCACACTGCATTTTTGATATCGGGAAATTCTGTTTTTTTTGGTACACTTTTCATGTCAATATGGCATTCATCGATGAAAATTATATTAGCAAAATGGTTCACGCTGTACCCAACCATTCCTATGGTTGTCATGGAGGTATCAAACCTTTTCGTGAAGTGATTGGGAACGTATTGAAAATGATGAATATTTGAATGCAAAAATGGATAAGGAATCTTTATCTTACGAACATGCTTTGCTATAATTTACTTTCATTATTATGAACAACTTCATTATAATTTTAAATGTATAATTGTTGCTGCCCGCCATATGTATGAAAATCGAACGAATGTTAGCAAAGCATATGATCATTTATTATTCAATTGGAGTAGCTGCTCAAAATGTTGTTCACCTACGTCAGTTCGAGTTAAGTACCTCCGCCGAATGGAACGCCTCATATTTTCAAATAGTCGTGGTACAATCTAGCAGTCGTCTCGCATTACCATCGAGCGGGTGACCGTGCCCGCTGTATAGCGGTCAAAATGATAAACGACTCAGGGGGCTGTGATATGTGCCACCCTGGGAATGGGAAGGTTGTTAAGTATTTTTTTGGAATTGTGGTGAAAAATGAGGGTTGGGAGAAAATATTTGGAAGAAACGATGTAGGGATATAGCGATAGCAGAAATTTCATTTCAGAACCATTCTTTTCATTTTGCAGGGTCATCATTAGAACTTTTCTGCTAATTTTAAATTCACTTTTCGAATCTATGACATTTACTTTTCATTGATACGATCGCTCGTATTGGATCAATTTAAGTATTTTATGTTTAGTTACATAATTGTTTACGACTGATTGACGGCACGTCCGAGAGTTATTTTCGCAGCCATTATTGACTCTGCTCGTAGGCCTAGACGAAGATCGAACTTTGGGTGTATGGATGGCGTGGAGCAGCCTTGTAAAGACAGGAGTCATCATGTTTGAAGGTTCCAAGAGCGCGTGCAGTGAATATAAGTGAGTTGAGATCGATTGTGATTAGATGAGTTCTGACGCGGCCCTGATGCGCTTTTCCGCCTTTGGCGTCTCGTTGAGATATGTGATGAATATGGGTGAAGGGATGCTAGCCTGTCCAAGCTGCCAGGCCCTTTACTGATCTCGAACCTTACTCTAGGCCCGGAGTGTGTGTTGTGGGGTCGCGGCCGGGCGCTTCAGCGCTTAAGTGATCAATTCTAATTAGTATGTGAGTGCATGAGATGATTGTGAAGAGCACCTCCAGCCGTCGGCCTCCCCATCCAGCGTGTTCGGTTTCTCGTTTTCATCTGTATCTGTACATGAACCAACGTTTTTCTTCAACTCCTTCCTCTCGTTCGCTCGAACCCAACCTACCACTCCATCATTTCCAATAGTTAATCCCTTAAATACCCCCTTTTTCAATTTTCCCTATGTTCCACCCTTCCCCATTCAAACCTCTTTTCTTTTACTCGAATTTTTCCTACCCCACTCCCAATATCCCTCTTCTCCCCTCCCCCAACTTTCCCTCCTCTGTCTGTCTCCCTCCCCTGTTTCCCTCCTCTGTCTTCCGAAGCACATCCATGCTTTGCCCTCTACACTCCCTCCATCAGCCCCCACGCTCTATCGATATCCCTTCCCCCGAAGCTGCAAGAAGCTCAACTTCCGTCCCTGAAGTTGTGAAGGCTGTTCGTGCCAAGGTTTACTCGAGTGCGAACAAGTCATCTGGCGGCGAAGAGCCTGGCTATGAAAGGTGGCACTATTTTCAATGCGAAATAATGACATTCTAATCCACTGAAGGATCCCTTCCATTTCCCTGAGAAACTAGTTTTTCCCTTTTGATTAATGTGGGACAGTGTCGTAACTGTCACAACTGAAGTAATGGTGTCTAGGAAAGAGAAGGGATGACGATAAATAGTCGAGTTTAGCAAATCGACCGGTTGGATAAATGGTCTAGATAGGAAACGATTATTTGGATTTTAAAGGGCATATTATTATGATAAAAGAAGTAATAGTTTAGAGTTGAGGTTAAATTGACAACTGAAATCAAACAAAATCAACGATGCATGTCTTACATGTTGACATAAATCTATCTAGAAACGAATGTTCGAATTAGGATATTTGTTGTATTGATTTAAAATAAGCTGAGATATATGTCTTAATGTTTTGAAAAAAATATTAGGCATATGTAACCAATAGAATTAAATTTTTCAGAAGGACATGGAAGAAATAATGTTGAAGTTTATTCGTATGAGCAGGCCCGGGAGAATTAATTGTGTTAATTCTTACATTATAAATTGTGGGCTTTAAAGTAAAACGCCTTGTATTTGACCGCAACATACATGCACTTGACCGCGTCGAATGACTGGAGGGCGCTGTGGGAAAATTAATAAGCAATTAAATTTCTCTAGAGATATAATTTTCTTATAATGCGTGTTCATGTTTCCTGTCCGTCACAGTTGCAATATTTTATGTCATATTTTTATCCAAATATCATATTCACGGAGTTCATTCATTATTTTAGCATATTGAATTCATATTATTATATTCTTTTATTTAACTGTCAAGTTGGATAAACGGCGATGGATACTTGCCTGCCATCAAGTAACAATAATTGCATTACTCATTTTACAATAATCTAATACAAACTTTCCCACAGTGTATCGACATTTAGTAATTATGCCTAAATTCATTTCAACAACAGACGAGTTTTTACATAAGGGAATAAACATAACTTCGTTGATAAATTCCAATGTCATAATAATCATGGAGACATCGAAAAATCAAATTTCTCGATTGCACGTATACATTCTTCAATTTCTTCATGGGTCACGAGAAGCCCACAGACAATAGAAATAGCATTATAATGGTGTGACTTGATTTATGTCACTCGCATGAAGAACGCTGGAAGTTCATTGCCATGGACGAGCAACGATATTTTGAGAGTTGATACCGCTCAGCATACGACAATAGTAAGTTACAACGTATGTAGGTATAGACATACAGCCGTTTTCCTATCAAATATGATGGTGGCTACGTTAGGCTGACACAGAGGAGGAAGGTGCTTAATCTTCCAGCCACATGACCGCCGTGTTTTTGCCGGTGCTCGAACTCGCAGCTTGCAGCACCAGAGGCTGGCACTGCAGTCGGTCACGCAAACAGCTCGGCCACAGTGGCCCCAAGCTTAAACTTATCGTCAATAATATTTTTTTAGTTACAGAATCTTATCGTCTATAATATATTATGTAATTATAGAGGTTTCCGTTCCAAATTCCAAACGGAAATCATAATTACTAATCACTTTTAATTTAATGTCTGACGAAATATTTTATTTTTCATGACCCATCATCATCTCGGAGGTTAAATCAGTGTAGAAAGAAGTGGACAAAAAGGCAGGAAATACAAGTGTAGAGAGAAGAAGTGGATCAAAGAAGGAGGTAATGCAGCTGTCAATTGAAATCGCTTCTCCACTTTGACTGAAAAATGAGACTGTCGGTGAACGATGGTATTATAGGCGTCACTAGGAATCTGTACCTTTAATTTGTCAAGAGTTGGAGGAGGGGACTGCGGGTGAACCAAATACTCGCTGCCGGTTGGATACAGGGAATGCTGGTCATTCGTGGGGCCGAGAAGTGGGTGGAAGCTAGGGAGTGCGATCAACCTTTACAATCACTGCTCTTAGGATTCAGAGAACTTTTGTCATTCGTGAGGGCGAATAATGAATAGTACCTTACACACCTGAATTTCTATTGCTAATAAGTTATGTTGTATTCATGTGTTTTTAATTAACCTGAAAGTCGGCAGTGTTCCGCATGTGCTTGCAGGGTCTCACCTTCATGAGCTCTCAACGATGAATCCTTTTTGTTGCGTTGCCGATGTTGTTTGCGGTAGAACACTGTCGGGCAATGCTGAACACGTACGTCGTCATTGTAAGGTACATCCAAATTCATAAGCTGACAGAACCTAAGCCTCCCTTGCAACTGAAGCAATATCAATGGAAGCTCTGGCACTGATCTGCAAGGGTCCCTGAGCACTGACTAGCTCTTGCTCAAAGACGACTCTGTTTTCACTACAAGCTTCATTCGATGTTGAAAGTGAAGTGAATGTGGGGACGGGAAAGGAGCCTGTTCACCCATTCAGTGCCTTGAGGGAGCCCCAAGTTGAGAGTCGGTTGCAGGGTTTATCCCTTTACCATAGGTGCCATCCCTTCCCCAATCGTGCGATCCCGTTCTCCAACGAGACAACTATGAGCGAGTAAGCTCTTAAGAGGCTCGTCAGGCCCATCCATTTACAATCCGTATTCACCCACGCTAAACCTTGTCATGTGATGCCCGTGTCCAGCAATGCCTTTTGCTCGTCAGTCATCCACCAATATCATGGTCTTCCTCCAAGTCGTAGCCCACTCGCGTCTGCTTTGATTACCTCTTTCACTAATTATCATTCATGCTTTCTCTCTAACCATCAGTCGGTCTAGATCATACCGTCGGTTTTCGACCATTATCGTTGGGTAAAATAGGCCTGATATGGGAAAAAATTATGATATCAATGTCAATTCAGCTCCACTCGATGATTTATTTCTCGTTTATTCGTTTACTGGTATAAGATTTAATTTGTTGTGCCCTTCTCCGCCCTTGAGCTATCATATTCTCTACTTTTTGTCTTTGTTACTCGGTTTTTCGATGCTGTTTCAAGTCTTTGTTCGCTTCGTGTCTTTGATATTCGCTCAGCCGATTAAAAACAAATTATTTTTACGGTGAAATAGTATATAACCGATGAGCCAGACGATAACAAGGAGAACGACAACATGCACCTTGATGACCTTGATGTCTTCTAGACCAATGATGATGCCTTTTTCAGTAAGTTTAACTGTTTCGTTATGACCGACGTCAATGCCTTCTTCAGCAAGTCTCAAATGTTACGTTATATGCTGAAGATTCCAGCCTTCTTCATGTCCCGCTCGTCGTGTATCAGACGCCCATAACGTTAATATATTGAGTAATTTGATAATATCCTAAAGAATGTATCCCCATTTTTGACTCCATTTGCGAAGCTTTGGGATATCATAGATAGGTGGTTTTATATGTCACTTGCATTCGTGATCAACGCAAATACGTTTTAAATAATACCTTTTTGTATCAATAGCACAAATAACATTCACCTGCCAATGATCTGTATTGTTGATGCTGATGATGATTCCGTTTTGACGTTTAAAAGTCGTTCTGCTGAACACATCCAATGAGCGCCTTCGGTGTCCTCCCAACCATCCTCTAGCTCTTCTTACTCGTATTTACTTAGCACTCATAACTCATGCACTCATTTAACGAATAGTCAACTCATTCAGAGACTCGAACACTAAAGTCTTCATAAATAAGGAGCCAATTAAACGGGTAGCAAACATGCTCTGGCCAACACTCACGGGCCGCCTGACTCATTGTGCCATCAATGTCACCCACTCGACACAGCGACGGCGGCGTAGCAGCAGTGCCGTCTTGTCAGTGATGGCACCGCAACAGACCCGCATCTCAGTGACGGCACCGCAAACAGTGTTAAACTATGCCAAAAATATAACACACGCTAACACAAATAACTCGTCCTCACTGTATCTATGCCTCTTCTATTACGTTTTCTTGCGGCAAACATTCAAGAAGTTCCCTTTGCATTAGGTCGAGAATAGATGCCAAGAGTTGGTTACCGCTATGCCTTGCTACACTACCAGACAGACGTCATCCTCTATAGTATAAAGTATTCACGCTGGAGGCTGCGTAAATCTACAGAAGTGTGATTTTTAAAGCACAATTCGCTGATAGATTGTTTTCTGATATTCTAAAATTATATCAGTGGGTTTAATATGTTGATATGAAGAAAACAAGTTTCTTAACTCATAAACTAGACTAAATTTTGTTCATTGCTGCTAATGAGGACCTTATACGATTCGTGATTACTGACGTTGAGGGAGATTTACCTAGTGTTGATATCATAGTGTATTGCAGAGTAATTTTTTGGTAGTAGACTGTTGGAATAAACGGTGACGGTATCACAGCAATCCTTTTTCCATTGGTACTAGAGGGTAGAAAAAAACGGTGACGGTATCACAGCAAACCTTTTACCATTGGTACTAAAAAGTAGAAAAAAACGGTGACGCCATCACAGCAATCCTTTTTTTCATGGGTACTAGAAGGTAGAAAAGAACGGTGACGCCATCACAGCAATCCTTTTTTTCATGGGTACTAGAAGGTAGAAAAGAACGGTGACGCTATCACAGCAAGCCTTCTTCTAAAGCCAAAAAATTTAAGCTGGATAATTTTCCTAAATCTATCGAAAGAGATCTAACACCTGCCTGGTTTAATAGCTTACTACTCGAATGATTTCAACATATTCTACAGTATATAACTATGAAAATAAATATCGCCACGTTCAACAGCCGGCAACTAACGTTAACGAAGGCAAAGATTATCCCATTTTATTGATTCATAGCTTCAGACCTTGGACATACCCAAGATGAATATCATCAACCAACAATGACATGTCACAGCACGCACGTTAACCAATTGAGACTCGTCACGTGATGCATATCAACCAATAGTGACGTCACGTCACGCATATAAACTTGGGGACGTCGGTGGGTTGCCCTCCCAAATTAAATTAAAAAATACTGCAATATTTGTGAGGAATTATGAACATTCTCTCGAGTTCATTTTGTCACGTCACGCATATCAACCAATAGTGACATGTCACGTCACGTACATCAACCAATAGTGGAATATTATGCGTGCACATCAACCAATTGTGACATGTTACGTCACGCACATCAACCAATAGTGACATGTTACGTCACGCGCATCAATCAATACTGACATATCACGTCACTAACTGTTACATGTGTACTGTCATAACTCTGTCCCCAAACAAGTCGATGAGATTTAGAACGCCACATGCATTACAATGTTTTTGCAACTAAATTATCCGAAGCGAACTCATTGCGCGGCTGTTTGCGACCAATCGCCTAAGTTGGGATACAGTCCCCTTACGCACCCACCAGTAGCCGTACGCCCACGCCTCTGGTGCAGCAACGCGTACAAGCCGAGGGTCTTGCCTACCCTCTTATGTGTCCGGGCCGGACCTTGTTGCTGCGTAGCTCTGATGGCTACTGCTGCCTTCTTCTCTGTGTTTCTGCCGCTGGAATTTTTCAGGAAAGAAGGCGATAGAATTTGGTATGCCTGATGGGAGGAGAAAATGTTCTGACCCTTCATACATGTGGTTTTCCATTTTTTGTCCGTTTGAATTATCATAGAAATTTGGTTATGATGAATCACCTTTTTTTGCCTAATCGCTGAGTTTTTTTCCGCGCAACTCTGCGCTAGTGTTTACAAAAGAATAATATTAATGGGGAGGACTTAATGACAGCGGTAGGTTGCCTAACCCAATTAAATTCAAAACTACCGCAATATTTGAGAAGAATTAGGAACTATCTCTCGAGGTATTTTTGAATTCATAATTCTATATGCTAATTATTTATATTTATGTAAATATAGCGGCATCCATGACCAAACGTAATCACTCAAACCTAGATGCGTTGGTATTGATCGGGTTCAATTTCGGAACATATTCTTGAGTCGTTGTAAGTGTAAATGGCGTCGACGATTCTTTTTAAGTACGTATATAACGAGCAGAGATGAAAGTTTGTCGATTTTTTGTGTCCAGAGCGCAGGGTTCAGGTTCTGGTACAGTGGCCAGTACCACAGTGGTCAATCCAGTGTCCAGAGCAAAGGGTTCAGGTTCTGGTACAGTGGCCAGTACCACAGTGGTCAATGACTCGGTTTTTCCCCCTCCTACATGAACTGCATTTTCCATCAGTGTTCATCAAAGCCTGCTGACCCTTTTAGAGCAGCGGGGCTCCCCAGAGACGGATGAAATGGATCGGCGATGATGAAAACACAAATAGTGATTCGCCGGGTCTTTATTAACGTGGAGCGATTGAGAATGAAAACACAGGGGATTCTATTACAGTTTGCCGATAAAGAATGAGATTCAAGCTGAAACGCAAGGGTTTATTAGTACAGATAGGTTATGTATAATAAAAGAAATCTTCTGGCAAAAAACAGAGGTTTTTATTAACGGTTTGCAGAGGGAAAAGACAATCGTGTGACAATTCACCGGTTATTTGAATTCCTATTGCATGTAACTGTAGAACTATCGGGAACTAATGTTTTACTATAGGTCATTTTTAGACGTTCAAACCTAGAGTTAGTTTTCAGGAGTAGTCATACAAATAATCATTGAACTGTATGTTAGAATATTAAAGGAGTCAATGGGAAGGAATTGGAGGATTATGGTGAAACTAGGTTTGTTCATAGATGA
>SDVV010043774.1:0-10221 GCA_016164225.1 Gammarus roeselii
TCCTGTCCTACGCAGGTGCGTGCTATCTTACCCAGGCTTAGCTTTTGCGCTGCCAATGACGAGCAAGCAGCATGTATGATCCTTGTTATGCTGCGGGGTTTTATTTTATGCTGGCATTGCCTCCACAACCCAACTAGTTGAACTGCGGCATATCCAAGCAGTACCTTGAGGGGTAAAGACGTCAACTCAGTGAAAGGGGTGGAGAGGAATGCAGCTGGCGTACGGAGGAATGTGTTTTCTGCCATTACCTTCACACTATCCAACGTATGATCTTACAATTGAAACACCGCAGGGGAATACATAAATATGTGCTTCCACGGTACTGATAATAAACAGAGAGAACAGAGAACACGCTTTCAGGTATATAATCATGTGTGTATTGTTTTCGTGGATGTGGGTTAAATCAGCGCACAACTTGTTCGCAGTGTGATTTAACCCTGGTACTGTCAACTTGCTATCTGTCAGGTACAGAAGACACTAGCTTATATATGAATGACATCTGAACAGGTAATAAAAGTTTTTTCACAACCCAAGTGAATTTGGCCAATGTGGTTTCCTGTGGCATTTATGATTTAAAGCTACTGCTTCAAGTCGGGCGCTACTGCTTCAAGTCGAGTAATGGATTCATTGACGGCTTTCAAATCTTCTCCCAATGGCGAGATTTCTTCATGCATTGCCTTTTGCTGATGTTTCAGTAGGCTCCTCTTGTCAGCCTCATTTTTTCTCTTATCCTGCGTACTGCCTGTTCAAGTAGTCCCTCGAGTTTGTCCATGCGTTTTTCAATTGTGTGGCTGTTGGACTCCATCTTGCTGTTTAATTTCCTCGCATCGCCTTTTGGGATCATTCTACTCACATCGGATCCTTGTAGAAAAGTCGACAGTTTAGTGAGGTAGCAGGTTTGCATCAGCTCATAAAATTTGTCCATTATGGTATTGGCTGTCCTTGGGTTGCCATCGATTGTGGCGACAACATCCGGTTTGCAGACAGCCAGTGTCTCTTTCGCAATTTTTTGCAGCTTCTTCAACGCTGTTTTCAGCTCACCCGCTTTGCAGACGTCGATTAAGTTATTTTTTATGGTCATTTTCCTGTCTTGAGTAACTCTACTTGCGACAAAACACAGTTCAGTGATCACCACCACATCAGCACTTCTCTCATTCTTGAGAGTGATCGGAGCAAATTTACTGGCTGAGCTTTCATTTTTGCTGGAATTGGTGTTACTTGTTTCTCAGCTACTGCCACCACTGCAACACTATCTTTGTATAAGTATCCATGGATGTGCTTTGAAAATTAATAACTACTGTATTCCTGTATCTGAAAATAAGTATGTTCTACAATAACGTTGGTTACATAGTTTAAGACTTTTGAGCTGTCAACGAAATTGTATGAATGTTTGACATACATTTAAAATGAGATACTTTCTTTGTTTAGTTTTGTTTATTCCAAATACATGAGGCAATCGTCGACCAAGCATGAGACACCGCGCACGTCAGTGCCCGGCACGGTAGATGCAGGAAGCACAGCCTATGCAACAACACCGACATTTTCTTTGTTTCTGATGTCCTCGTCATGAGAGTAAGTTCACCTTCATTAAAAAGAAAAACAACTTCGTCTGTGGTTAGACTCTGTTCGGAGGCACGGGGCGGTTCGGTAGGGGTTTTGTGTAACAATAGTTGAACGCTTTGGAGTCGTGAACCACGAAATGATGGAATAGTGAACTAAGTCTTCCTTGCTCACTATTCCTTTGAGGACAGTTCACTTGATCAACAAATTACTACCGAGACAGTCCAAATACCTGTAACACTATTATTTTTCAAAATTCTAAAAATCCATACGCGACTATGGCAAAATTTGTAAATGTTGTGTTCAATGCCACAGGAAACCACATTGGCCAAATTCACTTGGGTTGTGAAAAAACTTTTATTACCTGTTCAGATGTCATTCATATATAAGCTAGTGTCTTCTGTACCTGACAGATAGCAAGTTGACAGTACCAGGGTTAAATCACACTGTGAACAAGTTGTGCGCTGATTTAACCCACATCCACGAAAACAATACACACATGATTATATACCTGAAAGCGTGTTCTCTGTTCTCTCTGGTTATTATCAGTACCGTGGAAGCACATATTTATGTATTCCCCTGCGGTGTTTCAATTGTAAGATCATACGTTGGATAGTGTGAAGGTAATGGCAGAAAACACATTCCTCCGTACGCCAGCTGCATTCCTCTCCACCCCTTTCACTGAGTTGACGTCTTTACCCCTCAAGGTACTGCTTGGATATGCCGCAGTTCAACTAGTTGGGTTGTGGAGGCAATGCCAGCATAAAATAAAACCCCGCAGCATAACAAGGATCATACATGCTGCTTGCTCGTCATTGGCAGCGCAAAAGCTAAGCCTGGGTAAGATAGCACGCACCTGCGTAGGACAGGACAGCCAAATTATATTATTCGCAGATTATACGTCGAAACTATTACTTATGGAGTAATATTCTGCAAGAGAACACAACGGTACAAAATGTTCGAACAGTTGCGAGGAAAAAAAATGTGAGCTGAAGACTGTTACATTGTTTCATTTGTGCACACATTAATGGATCATTTCACACTGACATTGCGCCGGAAGATGCATACGATGTGCGTTCGCTCTTCTAGCGTGAAATACGAATGAATCTGCGGAAGGATTTTTTGTAAGAGTCATATTAGTATTTGAATTGTATGGATTCAAGTAAGGATATATTCACATATG
Source organism: Gammarus roeselii (assembly GCA_016164225.1). NCBI lineage: Eukaryota > Metazoa > Arthropoda > Malacostraca > Amphipoda > Gammaridae > Gammarus > Gammarus roeselii. The sequence continues at coordinate 2,744 of SDVV010043774.1, forward strand.
TCATGAATGAAGAGTGCAATCCCATTTGGTCTTGTTCTTCTCGGCTTGTCAAACCTAGAAAATTATATTTTTCTCACATAAGATGCAACGAAATGGAACAAAAATATAAGTTCGTGCGAGACGAACATTTACTGAACAGAACAATGTAATGTGAACCTTGAGGAGCCGCGAATTCAGTTACTGTTTGTTATGCAAGAACGGACTCAGCCCAGACACTCTCTGAGCATTGCAGATGGAGACACGCTTGCGCTTTTGATCACGAAAAAGGCCATTTAGAAAGATTGGAGGATTGGATCAATAATAATGTGTGCAGTCACCATTCAGGCCCCATCCACTGCCGGTTTCCTTTAATCTGGTGTTGTTTTTTCGCATGCAGTCCAGCGGTGTGCATGAGGCAAAGCAGGCATTCAACTATCCGAACTTCCACCCTTCAGCGCCCGCTCGACAGACCTGCGCTCAAAACAAACATCCAAATGACAGATTTTTACTTGCAGCAACTTTGATGTGTATGTAGTTGCTGCTGAGGCGGAAATTCCCGCAGTTGTTGGCACCAGATTTGTTCCTCAGTAAGTTCCCAGCAGTTTGTTTATAGAGTGCAACAGAATGGGTGCCTTTTACCCTTACTACGTCAACGGTCAGGCATCCTGATCCTCTGTTCCTTACCAAGCCCAAGATCGGGCATCCTGATCCTCTGTTACCCTTACTACGCCACCGGTCGCACATCCTGATCCTCTGTTACCTTTACTACGCCAACGGTTGGGCATCCTGATCCTCTGTTACCCTTACTACGCCACCGGTCGGGCATCCTGATCCTCTGTTACCCTTACTACGCCAACGGTCGGGCATCCTGATCCTCTGTTACCCTTACTACGCCAACAATCGGGCATCCTGATCCTCTGTTACCCTTACTACGCCAACGGTCGGGCATCCTGATGCTCTGTTACCTTTACTACGCCAACAATCGGGCATCCTGATCCTCTGTTACCCTTACTACGCTAACGGTCGGGCATCCTGATCCTCTGTTACCCTTACTACACCAACAATCGGGCATCCTGATCTTCTGTTACCCTAACTACGCCAATAGTTAGGCATCCTGATCCTCTGTTACCCTTACAATGCCACTGGTCGGGCATCATGATCCTCGAGGGGGAGGGGGGCGCCTTTCCACTCTGTATCAGCCTAAATTAGTCACCCTCCTAACTAGGTAGAAACAGATGTGTATCTAAACATACATAAAAATATATTAAACCACCCGATGAACAAGTATAGTTCTGAATTACATGAGCTGTGGCCTTGGATCGGTGAATGAGTGTAAGGGATGAATAGATGGTGTATTGCAGGGGAAATATGTGTCATAGGAACTACGATAAGGGTATAGATCGAAAGATGGTGCCGTACGGCATGAAATACTTGTCCAGTATGGAAGGAATATTAGTTTTTGGTTGAGTAATGGAGCAATGGATCAGGGCCAAAAGTTATGACCGAATGATATGGATTTATTATTATGCATAATTGAAATATTCTACAAAAAAAAATCTGAGAAATAATTCACGAATTCGGCTTTAAATCATAAATATTTGTCTAAACTGACTTTCAAATCAAGGGTGGATTGACAGACTCAAATTTTGGGACGACGTGACTAGCAATTTCAAGTGACATTACGGGGCAAGGATACCCTAAATCAGCGTGTCTTAACCTTTTTGGTGGTACCGAACCCTGCAAGTTCCATACATGCATTCATCGAACCCTTCATCTTGATACCACAATCATATACTATTCATTTAATACAAAACTCTCAATGTAGAGATCACCCCGTCGAACCCCAGAAAACGACTCACCGAACCCCTGGGGTTCGATCGAACCCAGGTTAAGAACCACTGCCCTAAATCTATACATTAGAAGAGAAAAAATATATATGTTTTACTGCAGATGTTGACTCGAACAGATTTTTTCTTTATGTAACTCAATAAGGTAAATGAGATATACAAATCTTCAATCATTGACTGTTTGGCTCTCCGCATGTTGTATAGATCTTATATGTTTTGTTACGCTACTAAACCCACGCTAAGAGTCAACATTTGAGCCTTGAAGATTCCATTATTTTGGAGATTCTTCAGTTACATGTTAAATCATTTAGGAGTCGTAGGACTTGTCAGTGGGCTGTTTAAATACGATAAACGTGATCGCATTATTCCTAGGGTGATTGGATGTTTTGTGAATGCTGTACTCTAAATTTATTAATTCTGCATAACCGAATAGTCGGTAAATTTTATTTTATGCACAAAACTTAGATGAATTAAGATCCATCCCGCTCTGTACATCTCCATTAAATTAAAGTACTTCAGTCTTTCGATCCTGAAAATGTTATTTCGTACTATCGACATCCATCATTATTTGATGCACAAGGAACGATGAATATATTCTACTGACTACAACGCTAATTTTTCAAATGGGCATTGACGAACTGCTCGAGTCTATTAGTTTCTCTGTCTGACTATAACGGTGATCTTTCAAATGGGTATCGACAACCTGTTCGAATCAATTGGCATCACTTTCTCACTACAACGTTAATCTTCCAACTGAATACTGGCTACCTGTTCGAGTCTATTGGTATCACTTTCTGACAACTACGCTAATCTTTCGACCAGGTACTGACGACTAGTTTGATTCAATTGTATCTTCGTTCTGAATAAAGCGCTGATCTTGCAACTGGGTATCGGTGACCTGCTCGAGTCTAAATTAATATCTTTCTTACAAGCACGCTAATCTTTCACCGGGCTATTGACGATCTGTCCTAGTCTATTCTAATATCTTTTTGACTACACAGGTAATCTCACAACTGTATATTGACGACCTGTTCGTGTCTAGTGGAAACTCTTTCTGACAACAACGTTGAACTTTCAACGGGCTATCGACTATTTGTTCTAGTCTCCCGGATTTTTTTTAGGATTTTAAGGGTAATCTTTCAACTGGGTATTGATCACCTCTATGAGTCTACTGGAATCTCGTTTCGACTACAACGCTTTTATTCCAGTTGATTGTTAACGATGGTTTCTAGTCTACTGTTATCCTTTCTGCCTGCAACGATAATCTTTCAACTGGGTTTTGACGATGTGCTCGGGTCTGTTGGCATTTCTTCCCGACTACAACGCAAATATTTCAACTAGGTATTGACGACCTCAACGAGTCTAGTGAGATCTCTTTCCTACACCAACGCTGATTCAGTTGGTTATTGACGACCTGGTCGTGTATGATGGTATCTCTTTTTCCTTGCAACGCTGTTCCTTCAACTGGGTATTGACGACTTGTTCTAGTCGATTCGAACTATTCCTGACTTAAACGATAATCACATAACGAGGTATTGACGACCTGTACAAGTCACCTCGGAATAAACGCTGCCTTTGATCGTCATTTACCACCTGCGTGCATCACTCGTCCCTTGCGACCAATTAAACATGGATTGTTGTTTCCCAAACTTCCTCCACCAGATAATATTTTCGAGGCAAAGGCCTCTCGCCCCACTTTTCCTCTTTTCAAAACAGTCGAGCGACGTCATTCTTCTTCTTCTTCAAACGCTACGAGTAAAGAGGTCGTTCTGAAGTCTCATCACCTTGCAAGGAACATCTAGAGGAAGAATGGTTCTGTAGATTCAGAAGACATCAAGATCTGAAGCGTAAAGTTAATGGAAGAGGAAGGAGTTCAAGTAGCCCGTTTCATGCTTGGAAAATAGTTCCTGGTATCACTGCGATAGTAGCGGGAGTCGGCGACATCTTGGCAGGGCGGGAACAAAGCGAAACATGGCCCGGCACGAGATAGTGTTACCCATTTACTGTGGACTGAAGTCGAGAGACCCAATCTTAGGACAGTCAGCGCAGAACTGATGAGGGGGTTTCAATCATTAAATTACTTTTCTCAATAAAAAAATAAATGTCAATTTGGTCTACATTTCAAAATGCATATATGAGAGAAATTTGCAGATGTTTATTCGGTTGACTTTTGTTGATGATGCGTGTTGCATCAACTAAACTAGTATCCTAGTATCCTAGTATTTCTAGTATACTCATCAACCGGGTAATTCTAAGTTCAGTGGACTTGCGGAGAGGCTTCATAACTTAGTATTAAAGCAAATAAAATTTACAGAGCTATAATTATTCAAATAAGAGGGAATAATTGATTAATAACAAAATCTTAAAATGTATCGCCATAGATATGCAATACAATTTGTCTATGACTTGAAATCAAAACATTGAATATTTCTCGTACATTTCGGGATAATATCCATGAACATAAATTCCGTGCGAGGAAAACAAAAACTGAAGTCCATTTATTTCTAGGATTGCAAGCGAGACATCTTTTATAAGTAGACGATGTCGTTCAGGTAGTGCAGCTATAATAAACTGAAAAACTGCTTCAATTTTATTTGTAAGCGATTATCAGTGATTATTCGCATTCAACGTATAAGCAAAAATCAATAACAAATATATTGTGAGATAATGATTACTAGGAGCTATAATGATACTGAAACGTGCCCTGGGACAATGTGATAGTTGGGAAGTATCTAATTACATTTTGTGTCCAACTTAGCCCCTATATAGCTCGGACATTTTAATTACAAAGAACCTGTGGGGCGGATAAATTGTTTCTGTGGTCAAGTTAAATACTTCAGGTACTGCGAGAACGCTCGAGGGAGGGGGGGCGGTTGCTGCTGGCGAAGCAGCTGCGACCGCATCCAAGGCGAGCGATAATATGCCTAATGTTATGCAAAAAAAAACTGCAATCGCAATATAATGGCTAGTTGCAGGCCAAGATTGGAGTCAGTGTTATGTTGAGTGTAAGTGGAGCAGGACAGCTCACGATGAATCCAAAAAAGGACAGCTGGGACTTCTGAAAAGCAAAACAGCCGATGACTACCCGAATGAAATCATCTGCTTGCAACCAATGCGTTGCAGTATGTTGCTCTAGTCCGAGGTCACAAACCAGCTGTTAAGAGTATCAATCACCAGCTATAAGCCAAAATCAAACATGAACAATAGAGAAACATCAACAATCAGAAAACATACACATACTTTGAGACCACACACAACATTCCCGCACAAGCATGCCAGTTTCAAACTGAACGTACTATTAAAAAATGCCTCTGTATATTTGAAAACAAACGTTACTATATCGACGCGTGCACAACTCTTGCCTATGGCCATCCAGACATTTCCAAAACATCCATTGAACTTGAACCTACCGTCACTAACAAGAGTAAACGATGTGTCTTGGGTGATGATACTAATATAATCATGGGTTTAACATGGAAGAGACGTGAGCCATGTGAGACCGTCTTTGGCGTATGTACTCGAGTGAATGATGAAAGGACGTCCACATCATCAGGTTATATCCTGTAAATATTCCTGGTATATAAATATTCCTTATATGTAAATGCTCCTATGTACTCATGTATCTATGTTATCTATAAATTATAACCTTGAACTTGTTTGATTGTCAACCTAAATACGCATTGGATAAAAAACTGAAACGTACTGCAACCGACCCTGAAATGATGAAAAATAGATTGATATCCCTATATAATCATGCATCTATGTGATAAATAAATATAACCGTCAACTTGTTTCATTATCATCAGACATACGGTTTTAAAAATACGTGAAGGTATCTGCGCTTACAAATTGAATCTTAACGATGAGCTCAGATGAAATTCTGAAAATAACAATAGATACAACAGGGAAAAAATGAATGGATTTAATTCTATATTATTGATTGTGCTATAAAATACCAAGTATAAGCTACGATCTTCACTTATAACGAGAAGGATGACAAAATCTACGTATGATAACGATCGAGCAAAGATACATATGACAACGGTAATAACATCGAATACGAATACCATACATGACACAATGTGCGAGCAATAAGAAACATGAAAATAACCAGGACCTTTTCTGTCGGTTTTGGCCACCCCTCTCCCCTATCCTCCTCCCCTCCCCCCCTCCCCCCGGGTGTTCTCGCCGTACCTGAAGTAACTAATTTGACCACAAAAGCAATTAATCCGCCTACAAGTTCTTAGTATTTACAATGTATGGGCTATATAGTTACTAAGTCGGACACTCAATGTAATTAGATACATCCCAACCATTACATTGTCCCAGGGCACGTTCCAGACATCCACAAAGTAATTAAAGTACCAAAAAAATAATTAACTGGACTAACTACAACGTCCGAGTTACATGTGCAACAAGTCGGACACGCAATGTAATTAGATACTTCCCAGCCATTACATTAACCCAGAGCACGTTTCAGCGTCATAATAGCTATTATTACTCCTTTTATTGTTGGTGTATCCTGAAAGATATATATCAACGTTACCGTCTGCAGAGGTCCTTTCATTCACATCATTTATTCCTGTGGGTTCTGGTCGTCAATGCAAAGTGGATGGCGAGCCCAGTTGCAGTGCCAGTTTGCAATATTGCAAGTTGAGTGTTCATTTCTTGGCTATCAGACTGCAAAATGTGTGGGTGGGTTGTATGTTTGCTGGCAGCTATGGGAATGATTACTGATTTCATCATTCCCATAGTTGTCAGCAAAGATACAGACCACCCACAAATTTTGCAGTCTGAAAGCAATGAATCGAACACTAAACTTGATGTTGGAGATGATTGGTGACCACGTTCTTCAATGCCCTCCTTCACCTACACGGGCGGAAAGACCTTCATGTCTACGTCTATGCATGGGTCATCCGGATCATGTGCAGATTATCGTCAGGCAGCTTGTTGGCTTCTGATCTAATTTTATTGGACTTCTGTAAAGGCACAATAGGCAGATAAGCCTAACTCATTATTGAGTAGCCCAACTGCTAATGTTTGAGCTGCAATGTTGTTATTCTGATTCAGAGTGTCAGGGAACGACAACCAGATCCAAGCATAGCCGTGCTTTTGGTAATATATTCACCAGTGTCAGGGCTAGATGCATCAGGACCACCAATGTCAGGGCTACATGCATCAGACCCACCAATGTAAGGGCTGCCTGCATCAGGACCACCAATGTCAGGGCTACTTGCATCAGGACCACCAATGTCAGGGCTACGTGCATCAGGACCACCAATGTCAGGGCTACAAGCGTCATTGCCTCGTATGTCGATGGCACGAGTTCCAGAGCCACGAGTGACAGGACCACGAAGCCAGTACTAGAAATAAAGCCACGAGTGAATGTGTCACGACTGCCTTTGCTACGAATGCCAGGGCTACGAGTGCCAGAACTACGAATGACATGCACGAGTGTCAGTGCTCCGAATCCCTTGTTTAGGTGTGACAGGGCTACGAGTGCTAGAACTACGAATGACAGATGCACGAGTGTCAGTGCTCCGAATCCCTTGTTTAGGTGTGACAGGGCTACGAGTGCCAGAACTACGAATGACAGATGCACGAGTGTCAGTGCTCCGAATCCCTTGTTTAGGTGTGACAGGGCTACGAGTG
>SDVV010043775.1:0-10221 GCA_016164225.1 Gammarus roeselii
ATATATACATATGTATCACATGTCTGCCAGTGAGTTTGTGTTATACCTCACAGAAGAAGTTTATACGCGATGAGTTAATCCCTTCCCTTCCTGATGTTTCCTCCGAAAGGTTAAATGAGTCTTCCCCTCTTACTGTACGTGGAATTCATCAAATATAGTAATTCAATTTCTGTTCCAATTCAATTAGATTTGAATCGTACGCAACGTACGTGTCATTCAATAAGTTTAATACTATACCATTTCAGGCAGGGCACGTTGCCCCGCCTGAGTCATCATAGAATAGGTATGATGTAGGAAAACACTAATTCAAATTTATGGTTAGGCGGCATTATCGAAGTATTTCATTCAAAATAAAATGTGCTGGAAATCCCACACGATAATAGGAGCTTAGTAATCTCGTGTTGGAGTAACTAATATTATTTTTCAGCTTAACAGTAGCTTCATAATTTTTTCGGTTAATGAAAGAACAAAGAAAAAAGGATGAGGCCTTTATCTGGCATTCTTCTGGTTTGAATGTTATTACTTCGCAATAGTAGAACATTTGTGGTTCAACGTTGGACTCACCTTGGGTTTAAAAATATCGAGAATCATTTTGAGGTATCCGTGCAACTTCTAGGCCAGTCCTGAGCTTCGGGATAAGGTCTGGCTGTGTTCTTGGGTCCTCACTCTCCGTGTTTGGGTGGCGACCTCAGTCCTCGTGTTTGGGTGCCGACCTCAGTCCTCGTGTTTGGGTGGCGACCTCAGTCCTCGTGTTTGGGTTTCGACCTCAGTCCTCGTGTTTGGGTGCCGACCTCAGTCCTCGTGTTTGGGTGGCGACCTCAGTCCTCGTGTTTGGGTGGCGACCTCAGTCCTCGTGTTTGGGTGCCGACCTCAGTCCTCGTGTTTGGGTGCCGACCTCAGTCCTCGTGTTTGGGTGGCGACCTCAGTCCTCGTGTTTGGGTGTTGACCTCAGTCCTCGTGTTTGGGTGCCGACCTCAGTCCTCGTGTTTGGGTGCCGACCTCAGTCCTCGTGTTTGGGTGCCGACCTCAGTCCTCGTACTTGGGTAGCGACCTCAGTCCTTGTGAGTGCGGTTCGTGCTACAGCCTGTTGGCCGTTTATATACGTGATGAAATTGTTAAGTCGTTTGACGCCGATCGACCAGCGCGTATTTGTGACGCTTCTAAGCTAACAAGTAATCATTCATTCCGAATGTCAACAAACACTTCTTACCTGCAGGACTAGGACCCATAAACATAATAGCATTGTATTTAGAGCCTTTTACTTGACTTTTCCTCCAGTCGCTCGGAAATCAATAAGATGCAAACACATGGAGATCGCATTAGTGATTTGGTGCACAACTGGGGAACAATTTCTTGAAGCTGGTGACTATGTGTAACCAGCGTTGGCCAGCACAGAGTGACTAGAAACCTTTCCAAGTAGTTGTCCAAAAATAACCTTCCAGAGCTTAGACAAGGTAATGGGTAATGTATTTAGATACTGTATCCTGACCAACCAAGGAGGCAAAAATTACATAAATGAAATTGCGGTCGATGCCAAAACTAATCCGAAACATATTTTGAGTTATATTTCGAGCAAGAAAACAAGATCTGTAATTGATTCACTTGAGAACGACGTTGATGAGCTAGAAATAGGCGACACTCTTATTAGTGTCCTACTTAATCAATACTTTTGTTCTGTATTTACGTTAGAGAATCAGGAAATCCCTAATACTGAGGACATTATGACGCAAAGACAAATTGTATCCCTCAGCACAGTGAACTACTCTTTTGCCGAAGTTATTAGATATATAGGTAAATTGAAAGTCCCAAAATTTCCAAGTCTAAACCAAGTTCCTATTAGAGAATTTTGAAAGAAACCAAAAAAAAAATTCTCGAACATTTATCAACATTTTCACCCAATCTCACAAATGGCATTTGACCAACGTCCCTCAAAATTTAAAAAAAGGAGACAAAAAATGTCCCGGCAATTACCAACCAATTAGTCTCACACCAGTCATTGGTATATTGATGGAAAGTTTAATAACGGATAAATTCGAGAATTCTTTGCTTTCAAAAGGCCTTCGATTAAGCTTAGTTGGTAAATTGCATAGCATCTGTATTCGGGACAAGCTTAATAACTGGATAAAATGATAGCTTACGGACAGACGGCAGCGAGTTATACTTAATGGTGCTTTCTCTCCCCTTGTGGTAATGTTACAAGCGGCGTGCCTCAAGGACCCATGTTAGGTCCGGATCTCTTCATATAATTCATGAACGATCTCAATAGGAACTTTCTTTCGAACATTACCTAGTTGACTAATGACAATATGGTAGGAGTAAAAGTGCAAAGCAGACCAGAGTATCAGCAAATCCAATTAGACTTAAACAAAATTGTTGATTGGTCAGAAAAGTGACAAATAAAATTAAATGTAGTGAAATGTAAAGTTATGCACATAGGTTCTCATAACTGCAAGCACGAATACTCAATTTCACCAAGTAACTGATCCCTTTCACCGAAGAGGGATTTCGGTCGCACTATCTGGTACAATAACAGACACATTATTTTTGAGTTATACAATACATTTCTTAGACCGCATCTCGAGTACTCCGTTTAATTCTGGTCACCATATCTTAGAAAAGACGTCATTAAATTAGAGAAAGTTCAACGTAGAGCTAACAAACGTATCCCTTCCCTGCGAAATAAATCGTACGAAGACAGATTACGTGAACTCAATCTAGGTGTGGAAGTTTATGAAGGGTAAGGAAAACGTCGACCGAGCGAGCCTTTTCCCTCTATATGCGAACGGAGTGACTATGAATAATGGATACAAAATCGGTGGCGAGCGTTTTTCACTTGACATCTCGAGCAAATTCTTTACGTATAGAGTTCAGTATAATCTACCATCGTTGATAAAGTATGACTTATCATCACTATAGCGATGTTCTGTTATAATGACGCATACAAATGTAGAAAGTGTCCAGGATAATAAATCCTTAGCTTTGCTGTCGAAATCAACATATAATTCAACGAATCAAAGTTTGAATTACTACTATACGCAGCATATTGAGACTTGAGACAAGTCTTTCAAACTGCTCAGTAGGATTCAAGCGCACGAATTCGACACAGCGCCTCGTTCTAGGGACAAATTGCAAGGGTTGAGATTCGTGAGGCAGAAGATTGTGTTATTGGGTCATGGAGGTCCGAGAACACAACCTTTTCTTGGGACATGGGGACCAAAAAACACAACCTGTTCTTGGTCCATGGAAACCCGAAAACACAACCTGTTCTTGGGCCATGTGGACCTGAGAATACAACCTGTTCTTGGGCTATGAGGACTCGAGAACACAACCTGTTCGTGGGCCATGAGAATCCGAGAACACAACATGTTCTGGGGCCTTGAGGACCCGAGCACACAACCTGTTTAGGGGCTAAGGGGACCCAAAAACACCCATGTTTTTGGGTCATGGAGACACAAAAACACAACCGGTTCTTTTTTAATGAGGTTCCAAGAACACATCATATTCATGAGGACCGGAAAATAACGCCTGCTCTTGAGCTATGAGGACCCGAGACCGCAACCTGTTCTTTGGCCACAAGGACCCAAAAACACAGCCACGTTGACTCAAGCCTTTCCAATTAATTACAGACTATTGACTCTAGATCCCACATGATCTAGAAAGGCCAGAATCTAATAGGACAGATAGAAAGCCTTGAGATTATAGTTAAATCCAAGGACGATTTCAAAAAGTTTGATGATGATCAACCAATGGACAATTCTGGAATGCTTCCTAGTCAATGGCAATGATCATTGTGAAGAAAGGGACAGAGATTCCAGGCAAGAACTGACTGAATGTGTTACTTCAATGCGCGAAACGGTCGAACGGCAATACGATGGAGACCGAGGCGTTTATAAGATTAATTAGCCGGGCACCTAAATTATTTGATAAGGGCCACTGGAAATACAAAAATCAAACGCTCAACTCAATTGTCAGTCAGAGCAAATATTCTGAGTTTTAACATTTGAATAGACCAGAATCTCAACTGTGTTCCTAATAAGCCTCTGATGGGTGGAAACTCACTGTGGGAACCACTCTCTACTCGAAATAAACGCCGAACCAGGGCCTGACGCAAAAGTAGCAGCAAGATGCAAATGGTGACGTCAATGTAGTGGCGAGCTGTGTCATCACTGGTAAGGGTCAGGCTGCAGCTACGCAGTGACCCAGTCTGCAGCATGTAAACTACTAGTCGTCAAGCATGTACGTGCATTACCATTGCAAAATTTTCAACTGAAAAGAGCCAAAAAATAATGATGTGCTGTCAGGAACAGAAGTCGTTACATTGACACGCGTTAAGCTCACTCTTATCGATTGACATTCATGAAAAGTATGAGCAAACAACTCAAACCAATTTATAATTCTCGAGTCAATAAGCTGGAAAACAATTTTGCCTAAACTGAAGTGTTTCATGGAAGATTACAAATGATTCGTTGCTCTCGAGCTAACAGGTGGCGTCAATGACGTCTAGTTTAGAAAGAATCTTACCAGCATGTGTGGAAGGGCCTACGCAAATGACGTCAATAAGCGTCAGTCCACACACAAGGTCGCTTGATTGGGACGAGACCAGCTCTGGGGCAATGATCGAGAGGTTATTGTGTTTATCAACAGAACCAGTGGTGATGCTGTTTTGTTCACACAGAACCAGTGGTGCAGCCAGAATTCTCCACCCTCCAATTAGTGAAGCCTCACCAATAGATGCTTGAGTGCATGTGGTGAGGTATCTTCGTCAAAAAATTTCACGGAGGCAAAATTGAATGATGATTTCGTGCAAAATGTTTGCAAGGGGGTGGGAGAGGCATGGGACAGCTAGTGTCTCGTCACCATTGCCCAACTGAACACAACCTATCACTGGTCAATGCTTGTATTAACTTGCGTTGTGTCTTCATCGTTGGCGTCTGCGTAAGCCCCAACTTGGGTCGCCGTCTTTGCATTTTGCAGCCTCCCTCCCGACAACCTCAGACCCTCCGCTGTGTTTGTAGGTCAAACTGTTAAGCTTCGTTTATAGCAATACCCACCGTTAGGTGGCACTGTCAGTTGACGGTCATAGAAGCTGCAGTCAAATAAGGAAGAAAGCACTTGCATTCTGCAAGTCACAGCAGGAGTCCTGCCAGAACAGTTTATGAACACCAGGTGCAGGGACCGGCCCTCTTTAACTGAGAAAATATGCACATGCTTTTTAGGCTTTGGTTGAACAGTTCTACCGCTCCACAGAACGAACGGGTGCGGGTTTAGGTTGCACAGCTGGTGTCTTGTATATTCCTCGTCGACTCCCATAGAATTCCACCTCCAGGATCGAATAGATGGGGACTAAGGTTGACCTGCGTATTGAATTTTACAGTGTGATAATTGATGCACTGAGAAACAAAAATGTTGGTGTAGGCCTTAAAAAAAGTTACATAGTCCAGCTCAATAGAACGATTGATTTTAGGCTTGGCTGACCTGCGTGAATGAAGGCCTAGGCTGACCTGCGTGAATGAAGGCTTAGGCTGACCCACGTGGACAGAGGCTTAGGCTGACCCGCGTGGATGAAAACTTAAGCTGACCCGCGTGGATGGAGGTTTAGGCTGACACGCGTGGATGAAGGCTTAGGCTGACCCGTGTGGATGGAGGCTTAGGTTGACCCGTGTGAATGGAGGCTTAAGCTGACCCACATGGATGTAGGCTTAGGCTGATTCACACAGATGGAGGCTTAGGCTGTCCCGCATGGATGGAGGCTTGGGCTGACCCGCGTGGATGGAGGCTTAGGCTAGCCCGCGTGGATGGAGGCTTAGGCTGACTGCGTGGATGGAGGCTCAAGCTGACCCGCGTGGATGTTGAGTCTACGATGTCCACCGCCATAGAGTGCCATTGTTATACACCTTACATATCGTTTTATATATATTTAAGTATAGTCACTGCTCTCAGCGACTGCGGGCATTGGGTAGGATTTCAAATATATTACTGTAAGTGTAGGATGGTTTTCGTTGTACCAAATGACTCCGTCGTGTTGATATCTACATTGATACCTAGTATTATATCTGTACGGTATGTGTATTTTTTCTACTCGCACGGCAAACGTTGTAAGTGTAGGCCATTTGTGCCTGTCAATCAAGTGGAGACGTCAGCATTTCTTGTGCTGTTAGGATAACGTCTGCTCCGGGTTAGGTTACTTGGACGAGAACCTGCGTAAGTGTATGCCATTTATGCCTGTACAACAAGTGGAGAGGTCAGCATTTCTGTTCCTGCTATAGGATTGCATGCAGGCCATGTGTTTTGTCAAAAAACTACTAAAATAACTTGGGTGCCAATGGGACACCAGTAAATCCGGGGACACGCCCTTCAGCAGTTAGTAAACTGTAGAGCTGTTCTCATTGGACAATTCCAATCTCAAACATTAACGCGAGGTGCCTCCCATTTTTTGTAAGATTTTGAGTGATTGGGGACAGTTAGCCAAGGGCAGAGCGGACAAGGACAGACCAACTCCGGCGGCCACCGCAGAAGGACCAAAAGTTGAGTATTGGCGAGGATCTTTGATCCATTTATTGTAGAGTATGTTAGGATTTCACTGACTCGTTGGTTAAAGAACCGTAGCAATTGTGAGCTTTATTATTGTCTTAGTTACCCAAACTATTCATTAGGAGGTCAATAGTAAGAAGCACAACACCATGACGTGTTAAGACAAATGCTCAAATGGACAATTGACTGCTGGACGTTCGATTGTATGCAATGATGAAGAGAATAAAAACTCTGATTTGGAACTTATTCGGCAAATAAAACTTGAGTCCACACACCAATCAATATGTATGTATTCACTATAACCTATACATCCATTAACCTGCCGACTCTTCTGCTTTAACTAGCCAATCTTCAGCTCTGTCATTCAAAATACCAATGTTTTTTAACCGCAATCTTCCATAAACTTAATTGCATGCATAAACCGAGTCGTTGAAACAATTTTTCTGAATTAGGTCAACCGAGCTAGTTTTTAAAACAAAAGGTTAGTGTATTTAGTGTCCATTTTAGCAGGTTATGTGGGACGGCGAATTTTGCCAGAACTGCTATTTTTAACACAGGCAACGAGAGACTGGTGACCAGGAAACGGGTACTTGTCGTTTGTTTGTTAACACAGGGAACGAGAGACTGGTGACCAGGAAACGGGTACTTGTCCTTCGTTTGTTAACACAGGCAACGAGAAACTGGTGACCAGGAAACAGGTACTTGTCCTCGTTTGTTAACACAGGGAACGAGAGACTGGTGACCAGGAAACGGGGACTTGTCCTTCGTGTGTTAACACAGGCAACGAGAGACTGGCGATCAGGAAACGGGTACGTGTCCTCCGTTCTTTTGAAAACTGATCAGGAACAAAAAAAGTTCTACCTCCGAATATCGGAATATTTATAACCTTATTTACGGTAATTGCCCACAACAGGTTTCGTCTATGAGATACACGCAAAGTAGATTTGAAATATCTGCAGAGTCTGCTAGGAATCCATGCCGAGTCTTCTTTATTCAGTGAATGCATCATTGCATTCACTAACAACAACATGCATGCATGTTGACGCCAATGGAATATGTGATGTGTCTACATGCCGCACATAAAGTGGTCACCACCAAAATATGTAGTCCACATGTGCTAGATGCAGAGTTTACACTCAATGCATGCACAGTCTTCACTTGAGCTACATAATAGGTCTATATTTAATATATAGCAATGTCCATGTACAACATCTGGTCTGGGACACTATCACAATCCGCGTCCCCGGCAATCATGGGCGGAGTACCGGTCACAGCGGGTTATTTGATATGTATCTTTTCGCTCCAAGTGTCATTGGTGCCGCCACGCGCCGCACAAACCTAACATTTGTGCAAGATGCAACGCGACTCATTTGTTATTCAACAACACGCCTTCAGGAGTCAATTAAAATTAAGCTCAGGGAAGTTATATTTCGGGACTAGGTTTTGTTATTTGGTTCAGAAACACATATAGAAACTATGAACGACCCACTAGCCTACTTACGTCACTTGGGTTGCATGCATTATTTAGGATACACACATGGTCGCATTTATGATCCACACAAGGGCGTATTTAGGATACACACAAGGACGATAGGCGACGCTGCTTTATTAATACATACTGTGTCCTTCTCTGGGATGGCATTCGACAGGGCCTAGCCCATTTAGAAACGCTTGTCTAGGATTTGTTAGATTAGATTATCTAGTAGCTAACAAAGTGGGCTCCATGTATACAATATTAATATGATATCGAACTCATAACAATAGTGTTAACCAGTGACATCAGTTAGATACTATGAATGTATCACTGCATGATGATACGACACTTGTTGTTATTAAAGAATGAAGAAGTGCCAGGCAGAGCACTGCCTGCAGTGCCACCGAGAGAAGGGTGCTTGAAGAGGCTACGTTTTCTCAGAGTACCGTTGGTGTTATCAGGAAAACAACGCCACCTTCGCATAAATTCAAGGAAGCGGAGCCAACAGCTGCAGGAGGGACGACGCCAGGAGAGGATACGGGCTGGGAGAGAGCCTCCGAAAAAAGGGTGAAGGCACTTATAATTTTTATCCAGCCTTGTGCAGCCTTAAAATACTCATAGATTTATTACCCCTTCCCGAAAGACGGCGACACTCAAACAGGGCAAAATATGCAAGACAGAAGCTGCCCGATGTACGTATTCATGTGCCGATAGTCTAATACATCACCGTTCAACTCATTCAGGTACTGGAGTTTAACACAACTACCTCCGTTTTACACAAAAGGAAAAAGATGAGATTACCTCGTCACTTAAGGACCACGAATCACCTCTCACTTCGCCACTTGGGACGTGTAAGATGCATATATCAGTGAAGTCAAGCGTTGAATATCACATCTTCGTATGCATGCAGACGGTGGTCGTCTGACCTACATGGACGCACACATCCACAGGTATCCTTGCAACCTAATGCATTGGGCCGGTAATCAAAATCAGGAATTCTTCCCACGTTTTATAAAATTAGTGCAGCGTCCGATCACATACTTAATGTGTGCATCAAACCTACTTTGATAGCTGGTTTGTTAATTGTGACATGTTCAGGAGAGAGTTGTGTAGTTATGTTCATCTGTAGTTAGTGAAATGTACCCCTCCTTTCAACCAAGTCCCCATTTACTCAGTTACTCGTGGTGGCAAGTTCTACAGGGTTACAAAATCTGATTTGATAGTCTAAATTATTTCTTTTGTTTGTTGTATATTTTTATTTATAGATTTTAGCGGACGGAGAGTACCACACCATTTGTGAAGGAATTAAGATTTTTATTCACATTTTTTAATGCTGGTGGTCAAGGTGTTGACAAGAATGAGACTGAATCCGGTCGGGACTACCAAAGAGTGATGCGCCCAATATATAAGCGGATGAACGCGCTCATAGAGTGATGTGATGAGCGGATGAATGCGCTCATAGAGTGATGTTGTGAGCGGATAAACGAGCTCATAGAGTGATGTGATGAGCGGATGAACGCGCTCATGGAGTGATGTGATGAGCGGATGAACGCGCTCATGGAGTGATGTGATGAGCGGATTAACGCGCTCATAGAGTGGTGTGATAAGCAGATAAACGAGCTCATAGAGTGGTGTGATGAGCGGATGAACGCGCTCATGGAGTGATGTGATGAGCGGATTAACGCGCTCATAGAGTGATGTGATAAACAGATAAACGAGCTCATAGAGTGGTGTGATGAGCGGATGAATGCGCTCATAGAGTGATGTGATGAGGGGATTAACGCGCTCATAGAGTGATGTGGTGAGCGTATAAACGCGCTCATTGAGTGATGTGATGAGCGGATGAACTCTTTTTGAGTCTCCGTCGTTCGGCCGCAATACACCAGGCCGTCTTTCAGGTGTCAGGGTGTGCATGCTCATAACCTTGTGGGTCATTGGGGTACCCTCTTCCAGACCGTTTACAATTGATGCGCTTATCATGATTATGCGGACCTCCATTTCTTTATCAAATAGAAGGCTTAATTAAATGAAGAATATCAAAAACCTTGGAATGACTACTGAATGAAAGAGATTATCCCACCAACTGTACGAGAGAGCATGCACGATCACGGTGATGCCTACAAAGAGGACCTGATGTACCGGGGCCTTTAGAGAACCCATGAAGAGTTTCTACATGGAACGTGCCCTGCTTGCTTCAACTTAGAAGGATATATATA
>SDVV010043776.1:0-10221 GCA_016164225.1 Gammarus roeselii
TATATATATGTTTATATGTTTATATGTTTATATGTATGTTTATATGTATGTATATATATGTATATATATGTATATATATGTATATATATATGTATATATATATGTATATATATACATATATATATATATATACATATATATATGTATGTATATATGTATATATGTATACATGTATATATGTATATATATGTATATAAGTGATGTGGAGGAAGGTTGGGCACAAGAAGGTGTGGTCTTGACATTGAGTGATTGATTTGCTAGTAAAATTACCGAATGGAAGAAGGTGTCCTCAAGATTGATGTGGGTGAATGTTACGTTAAGAGGAGAAAGATAGGCATTTGTGAGTGCTTACGGATCTGGCAGCGAGAGGAGTGAAGAGGAGAGGGAGCAATTCTGGACTGACCTGAGTGAGTGTATTGAGAGTTTTGGAGGTCATCTCAATGTAGTTGCACTGGGTGACCTCAATGCTAGAGTTGGAGATGTAGTGGTGGAGAATGTGATAGGAAGGTATGGTGTTCCCTGTTAAAATGACAGTGGAGAAAACCTGATAGGTCTGCGTATGGAGCAAGAGTTGGTGGTCGGGAACAGTTTGATCAAGAAGCGAGATATCCACAAGTACACATGGGTAAGGAAGGCCCGTGGTGCAGTGGTGGAGAAAGCGCTGATGGATTTTGTGCTGATATCGAGGAGAGTGGTGGGGTGCTGGGAGGGAAGGGTGGAGGAGTTTCTGACCAAATGCTGGTGGAAGGTACATCAAGAGTGGTACAGAAGTGGAAGTGCAACAAACGAGAGGGAGGAGGAAGCAAGGCAGTAAAAGTGAGTGGACTGAATTAAAGAAGTAGAGCCGAGGACTTCCAGCAGGCGTTGAGGAAAGAATATGGCAACTGGAGAGGACAAGACCTGAGAGATGTGGAAGAAGAATGGGAGACATTAAAGGATGCGTTGCTGAGATGTGCGAAGAAGGTTTGTGGTGCGCGCTGTGTGGGCAGGTGCAGCGGGAGAGGTTGCGAATGGTGGAACGAGGAGGTCAAACAGGCAGTGGCACGGAAGAGAGGAGCATTTGAGGAGTGGTTGCAAGTGAAGTCGGTGGAGGCTTATGGAAGGTACAAATAGAGGAGGAACGAGGTGAAGCGAGTGGTGAGGAGAGCCAAAAGAGACGCTGATGACAGGTGGGGCAGACGGTTGTTGCCAGAATTTTGAGAACCAAAAGATGTTCTGGAAAGAGGTGAAGAGGGTGTGAAAGGAGAGGCCAAAAAGGAGGAAGTGGTAAAAGATGAAATCGGCCAGTTGTTATTGGAAAGTGGTGATGTACTGAAGAGATGGGCCAAGTATTTTGATGGGTTGTTGAATGTCGGGGATGACTAAGAGGTTTCTCACCTTGGTTGCCCCAAGACCACCCAGCACCTCAGCAAGGCCAGAGTGCAGAGCATGACAGGAGGCACAAATGCCACGGCGCGCCAGACTGCAAAGACCGGCAAAACAATGGAGCGGGAAAAAACTGGAAATTTGTGCTTCATGCAACTGATCATACAGTAGTTATGTTGGCCACAATATAAAACATACACATACATATATACACACATATACATATACACTAAAAAAAAATACATACATGCTCAAACACGCATCCCTACAAATACATTGATGCTGTGGGTGGTGGTGCTCAGATGCCAGTTTTCGGAGAAAGACTTGTGGCGGATATAACCAGGGAAGAGGTGCAGAAGGCGGTGGAGGTGATGCTCCACCGCCTTCTGCACCTCTCCTGGTTTGGATGGCATTGCGACCTAGTGCCTGAAGAAGGGTGGAGTAATGATTGTTGAATAGTTGGGTGAGGTTACTGAACTTGTGTTTTGTGGCGGGCGTGGTACCCATTGAGTGGCGCAGTGCCTGCATTGTTCCGCTATATAAGGTCAAAGGAGATAGAAATGAATGATGCAACTCGAGTGGTATCAGTCTGTTATGTGTGGTTGGTAAGTTGTACGGGAGAGAGCTGATCGAAAGGATTAGAGACTGTACGGACTGCGCAATTGGAGAGGAGCAGTGTGGCTTTAGGAGAGGTAGAAGGTGTGCCAGTCAGATTTTTGCAGCAAGACTTGACTGTGAGAAGTACCTTGCAAAAGGAAAGGATGTGTTTTGGGCCTTCATGGATCTGGAGAAGGCATATGACAGGATTGACAGGGAAGCGTTGTGGAGGGTGTTGCGTTTGTATGGAGGGGCGGACATCTGTTGAGAGCGGTGCGGAGTTTCAATATTGGCAGCCGAGCATGTGTCAGAGTGGGGAGCAAGTGGAGTGATTGGTTCACAGTGAAAGTGGGAGTGAGACAAGTCTGTGTGATGTCTTCTTGGCTGTTCAACCTCTATATGGATCGAGTGGTCAGGGAGGTGGACGCGAGTGTGCTAGGTCGTGGCTTGGAACTGTTGGAAGCAAATGGGCGGAGTTTGCAGTTAAGCCGGTTGCTATTTGCGGATGATACGGCCCTGGTTGCGGATTTAGAGGAGAAGCTATGTAGGCTAGTGTCTGAGCTTGGTAGAGTGTGTGAGAAGAGGAAGCTTCGAGTGAACTTAGGTAAGAGTAAAGTAATTAGATGCTTGAGGACTGCCAATGCCAGCAAAATTAGTGTCCCCTTAAATGGAGAGCTCTTGCAGGAAGTTCAGTGTTCCAAGTATCTGGACTCCCATGTGGAGATGACTGAACAAGTGGAAACTGAAGTGAAGGAGGGATGTGAAGTGTTGGGTGCACTGAAGACTGTAATGCGCTGTAGGACTTTGGGGATGGAAGCAAAGAGAGGGCTGTATGAGGGTGTTGTTGTCCCAACTGTGCTCTACGTAGCTATAACTTGGGGGGTGAGAGCAGAGGAGAGAAGAAAGTTGAATGTTTTCGAGATAAAATGTTTGAGGAGCATGGCTGGAGTGTCGCTGAGAGACAGTTTCACTAGCGACTTGGTTCGAATCAGAACGGGGATGGTGAAGAAGTTGGAGGATAGAGTGAATTCGCGTGTTCTGAGATGGTTCGGGCACATGGAGAGGATGGATGAAGGGAGATTGGTGAAAAGGATGATGAAGGGAGAGGCGAGTAGTCGCATGCCTAGAGGTAGACCGAAGTTTTGGTGGATGGATGGTGTGAAGCAGGCATTAGGAAGGAAAGACATGAATGTGGAAGTAGCGAGAGAGTGTGCAATGAACAGTCGTGAGAGGAGAATGGTTGTGAATGGTCGATTTTGATGCTGCTCTGATGTGTTTTTCTGCCCTTGGCATCACGTTGTCGGGATGGTCGTGGGTGGGGGAACTTGGCTATTTTGACGCGGCGGGGGTAAACCAGTGAAAACTGTCGGGCCCTGCTGCTCTGATGTGTTTTTCTGCCCTTGGCATCACGTTGTCGGGATGGTCGTGGGTGGGGGAACTTGGCTATTTTGACGCGGCGGGGGTAAACCAGTGAAACTGTCGGGCCCTGCTGCTGATCTGAATTCAGATCCTCGGACCGCACTCGTGACCCAGAGTGTGTGTTGCGGGGTTACCGTCAAGACCCGTTAGCACAAAAGGGCTAAGTTATGTGAGTGTGAGCGTAGGAGGATGTGAGGCGCGCCTTGCCGTCGGCCACTCCCCTTTGGGGAATGCGTCCTAGGGTCTGCATCTGCATCTGTAAAGCTTCTACAATTCGCTGTACCTTGCCTTTTCTCCAATGATCTCTCGATACAGAACATCCAAACGATCGTCTGACTTGATGTCAAATTCTGCACATTTCTATTTGAAGTTCAATCTCACGAGGGCAATGAAATTTATGTATTGCTTGATCATTTCATCACATTCAGTTGGTTTCAAGAAATTAATATTGATTAGATAAGTGAGCGATTTTTCAAAATGAGTGACAGATGAATTAGGATGGTTTACTATGTATTGAGGACTGAATGATCACAGGTGCAGCACGAAGTCATGTTTGATATGAGACCTTTCTTTCAATTTTGCTACAATGCTTCTATAGCAGAGAAAACTCTACTGCCTGAATTCAGACTTTTCTGCAATTCCAACGTCAGCTGCTGAGAGGGAGGTTGCTGCTGCGAATCCAATGCTGATTTTTTCTGCCAGGAAGATGGCGTTCATCAGTGACGAGATGGAACATGACAAGTTCCTTTTTGATGAATTTTTCCATCAGTTATTTCATTATTTTTGACATTTCTTCTGCCAGTAAAGTAACCACTGGTTTAGAACTCAGCCATGTTTGAAGAAACCCTGGCATACACTTTGCAGTTGAAATGAAGACGTTTAGTTTAGAAAGGGTTAGTTTATCTTATACAGCATTGTGGACAACTGCGAATGAAGAAGATTTTGGAACTTTTCCTTTTGGTCCACTTCCTGTTTTTTTCCACGTACTATGAGATGTTGTTCCATATGGATAATGCTCTCTCAGCTACACGACAATCTTCAACCCACCGGGTACCACACAATTGGAGAGGAAACACAGAACTGCTGGTTAATCTGAGTAAAATCCTGTCTCCTGGCTGGCGACTCATTGAATAGTAACCAGAAATTGGAGAAGTTTATCTATTTTCCATCCAGATTTTTCAAAGCCTGTTCGGAATGCCCCGTGTACGATATGCAATCCACAGGTATCTAGGTCAATCAAAGTAGGTAGATGAGCTCCTAAGGAATCTTTTTCATCAATTAGGTCTCTGTGAAATCTTTTGTTGACATTGGGTCCATCCATAGAAACTTTTACGACTTTCTTCTGTTGTAACTTCTCAGAAACCTCTCTAAAGCTGCGTCACAAATCATCCGATGTAGCATGACCAATGAATTTAGAAGTCAGATAATGGTCAAGTCTCTTGTTTATCTTTGTCCCAAAATCTGATTCCAAAATCCATCTGTTCATTTCTTGTTACTCCGTTGAAGCTCTCATCGAAGGATACCGAGTAATATGGAATGTCTTCCAGTGAATTGAACAACTTTTGTTCATAGTATGGAACCAATCCAAATACACTCAGGTACTTCAATTTGCAGCTCCACAAGTAATTTTCTTTGATATTTGTGAATCAGGAAGAATCACTTTGAACAATGCGCTTGAATTTCTGGAGGAATTTTATTAAAGGATCTGTGATTCGTAATAACGTCAAGGGTCCAATCAATTTCAGCCTTAGATACGTCTTCCTTAATGACGTACGAATCCAATAATGAATCTTGCTCAGCAGAGATGTAGTTAGGTGATGATGCAGCAGAATGCTGGGAAAATGATGTCGATGGTTGCTGGGAAGGTGATGTCGATGGTTGCTGGGAAGATGATTCTGATGATAGACGAAGCCATAATTTCAAAGTAGAAGTTGTAAATGTCAGCATGGGTTTGATTTTTTTTTACTTTTCAAGTAACTACCTAGAGCAACCTTTCCCATGTTACTTAAATCAATGGTACACGAACAGACTTAGCATCGTGCATTTCTATTGGTATGAGCATCGATTGCAATCCAATTTGAATACTTAGGTATTTCGAGCAATTCACCATTAAATTTTGTGGCTTTGATAGGAGTCATTCTGAAAGAAGTTTCATTTATGTCTACAACATTTGAAAAAAAAATCGCATTAAATCATGAAATATAAAAGTATTACTTCCTGTAAAGTAATGTAAAATGATCAATAATGTATGGAAAAGCATGACAATCATCCAGATTGTTTACAAGTGTAGGAAGAGAACAACAGGTCTATTGGCCCAAACTAGGTTGCCTTTTGATAGCAAGAGGGTTAGTTCTGGAGTAGAACGTCTAAGAGAGCTTCGTGTGCCATTTCTGTTTTTATTATTAACAACAGAAAATGGAACGGTTTAGCTATTTATCGGCGATTTATGTAGAACTTATCGAGCCGCGACTTGAACGTTTCGATTGTATTGCTGTTTACAACTTCCGCTGGAAGTTTTGTTCTATTCTTCGACAACTCTATATGTGAAGAAATTGCGCGTGATGTTGAGTGAGAAACGTTTCCCAACGATTTTGTATCCATTGTTCATCTACTTTGGTTCGGATGGGGCAGGATACCAGTGACATGGAGGTTGGCGTGCGAAGGTTTGATGTTGATTGTGGGAGTCATAAACATGCTGTTTCTAACTGAAACTTGACATGGCTAAAGGAACGAGGGAAATAGAGTGCAATAATAATATATATCATCACTTGTTAAAATGTAAGAGCTTTTCATACAAGTTTGACATCTGAAGAATTATTGATATTGATCAATTGCTTAATTAGTACACGTAGAATCAGAATATACTAGCACAAGGCTAATGACTCAACTTATGTACTTATTAAACATTTTTACAGCAAACAACATGGTTGGTTGGTTTATTGGTCAACAGGATTCTTTTGATACATTTTGAGATAGAGACCTGAAACTTGGAAAAAATTGGGATTGAATCTCAGTTTTAAATACATTGAAAAGAAGAAACTGAATCGCCGATCTATGGAGAAATAGACCCTTTGTAGAGTACTGACTTTGGTGTTTGTAGACATAACTGATACAGGTGCTTCAGTGGGATGTTGTACATGGGGGTGGCGACGGAAGTAAGAGTGCAATGGTCGGGAAGGGTGCAACGTCACTATGAAACAGCGAGCTTATGCTCCATCTTGTGCAAGAACACATCATTCCAAATACCATGAAATATATCGTTTAACTGCATAGCAAAATACTTATTCACACCTAACAAATTAGGGATACTGAGCTGTTGTGAACCTCATCGAGGTAACTTTACATAACCAAGAATGGAAACTAAATTGAAGTAATAAATTTTATTATGAGAGCAATGCGTTTATTGCATTAGGTTATTTCTTTCATAATTCAAATTTTAAGGATAATTTAATGTATAAACATGTCATTCAGAAGGCAGATTTAGTTTAGAGGGAAAAGTAGTCAACTTCCAATTATTGAGACTTGAATACCATGTTAATAAATAGATGTAGACTGAGGATACAGAAGGGCTGGCAAAATTCCCCATAAGATTTTTTTTTAACCTCATTGTGCGCGCACGCACGCACGCACGCACGCACGCACGCACGCACGCACGCACGCACGCACGCACGCACGCACGCACGCAGAGACACACACTGAATACTGAATGTCTCTCGCCTCCCCCTCCCTCCGTAAACCTAAACAGATGCCGGGGCAAGGGGGGGAGCAACCAGCGCATGCTCTATCGAAAAAACGATCTGTTAAGTCTGTTAAGCTGTCTGACAAAATAGATATGCTCATCTTTGACTATCAAGCTGAAAAGTTCTGTTATGCTAACTTCCTCTTACAGCACAAGGAAGTTCCAAGCGGCGCATAACCTAGTGCCTGCAACACTAACACCATTAGGATTATTGCTTTCGAGTTATATTGAAGATTTCTGATTATATTAATGATTCCATATTGGCATTTAATGTCACAGCAAACATTTCAGTAAAGTTTTAAAAACATTTTGAAAATTATCTTGATCGGTTATTTTCTGAACGCAGCACAACAAAGTAGGGGTAGAGTGATAACTGCAGTACTATTCTCTATCGCGGCAGTAGGGTGTTCGAGTCTATGCAAACACACAGCACGCTATGTGCGCTGGGAAATGATGAACTTCTCCACTCGGTGACCGCCGTCTTCGATGCACTCTTCAGCTTGCAAGAGAAACTGATGCAAGCCTATTTATACAAACACAGAGATTGACATACCAGTAAAAAAAATAAGCCAAACTTCAAATTAGAGCTCAACAAAAATGACAATCGGTGGATTTCGGAAAAATGTAAGGTAGAGGTTTTCAGACTAGTCAAGGACATGCGTAGCACTTCTTTAGTCACACAACCGATACTGACTCTCCCTTCCTAACTTGCAAAAGAAGTCATTTTGACCCAAGCGTTTATATGTTTGTTTTTGACCATTCAAGAGACCAACCAGATGTCTCACTTCAGTGTCAGGTAGGCTCCAGTAAGCACTTACAGTGATGCCTATTAGATGTAGTCAACTCAAGGGTGATAACGAAGAGTAGGTCACTAAGTGAACACTTACAATATCCGTCATCTCTTTGACATATTTGGCCGCCATCTTCTTGGCTGCCATGCAGAGCACAAACGAGTCCATCTCGTCTAGCTGCAGCCTGATGACCACCTCGTCTGTGGACGGCCGCAACACCTGAGTCAGTACGCTCACCAGGTCTTGACGCTGTGCGAGGATAGAGTATTGATACGGTGAGGAAAGTGGATCAAGACATGCAATAATTAGGAGAGTTACTTACGAATTGAGGGAATATTCTACTTCCATAGTATTAATTGTAGCAACTACCACTAATATGGAGAAAAGTCTGCATCTAAGCACTGCATTCTGCCTCTCAGCACCACCGCGACCTGACGTGCTTCCCTAGCTTTCAGCAGAAAGAAAAACTAGCGTCGAAAGAAAAATAAAATCAAAAAGTGAACATTCTGTTGATATAAAGTGCTATATAAATTTCTCCCCATTGGCTTAGCAGGGATGTCCCCAATGCAGGAATGACCCCAATGAGAAATTATTGAGTGCACAGGGGTAACCATTGAAACCTAACTAAAATGCCTAAAAAGCCACTGTTTGACATAAATTATCCCAATTGAAAAAAAGTGGTAATATACAATTAGCTATACTCATACCATCATCAAACAAGTGTACAAATAGCAGCCTAGCTGGTGTATTGGAGATTATGACTGAAGCGGAAAGAACTCAAGACTTCCTGGACTGATAACGAGGCAGGCCCAACACAAACCTTTCTCCCTGCCCTCCCGCTACCTCCACTCCCTCCATCCACGCAACTTTACGTCAGTGTCACGACACGAAAATGCGTCGAACATTTATTTGTTTCAGCTGTAACAAAACATTATTTGCAAATATTGCAGCAGAGACGAAATACATAAATTAGGAACGTAACGTTGCAACGCTTGCGCAGACCATAAACATAATGTCGATGCAGCTGGAAGAGCTGAAATTAAATTTGTCTGCATATACTGCTGATAGGGGCACCAACCAGGTTTACCCACATTCCCCAGTGGAACCCCCCCCACCCCAAGCCCATTGCCTTCTTCCCCACTGAATACCCTCCAAGCTACCTCTCACCGGCAACCCCCTCCTTTCACCTCCCTTTGCCTACCCCCTGTGATCTCCCGCTGCCCACCTCCTCCTTTTACCTCCCACTGCCTACCTCCTCCTTTCTCAGAGAACATCACCCAAGCAACTCCTCATTGAACCCACTTGCTACCTACTCCATCCCATGCTCTATGCATCGATAAACATCCGCAGAGTGGCCATAGCAAATGGGGAAATGACTGACAGCAGAGAAATGGCTGGGCACGGGCCAGTGACAGAAGCAGTCGAGGAGGGAGACCGCGCCACAAAACAACTGAGAAGGCAGTCCAAATTAAAAACTCGTACGACCCACTAAAGCAGGAAGAAATTGGTTCCGTTTGCTTTCTCGTTGGCGACAGTACAGTGAAGCACAATAACAGGGAGTTCAAGCAGCAGAAGACGAATAGGAAAGTGCTCTGTCGTCCTCGTGCCACTGTGCAAACCCTCACCAACCAGGTCAAAAAGTCGAGCGCCAAAAAAGACGACCTCATTATGGTTCAAGTAGGTTTAGAGAACCTGCAAGTCAATACGCCACACCAACTATTTCGTTCAGAAGCGCTACTTGATAAATACAAAACCCTCATCAGAGCGATAAAAAATAAAACCAGCAACACACATTGATCATCCTTTTGTTGTCTAGCTCAGTTTCAACTCCACCCTTTTTCCGATATATTGGATTATAATGTATTAAAGAAATGCATTGAAGATTAATTGTAAGTGTATTGGTGTCATTGTTTGCACATCACATAATAACTGCTACCGGTAAGGTTACTTCTTTTAGGTTCCCCTTGAAATTTATCTCCTTATCATCGTTCGTATACGCCCTGTGCTAAAAGCTACTGTGTAAAACAAAAAATAATTTGTGTCCTAACGCTCCCGTGCTACATAATAACTGCTTTTACTGAAAATGAGATGTTTTAAGAGGTCACGTGCTGATCAGTGTTTTACCAAATGATGCCGCTTTTATTGTTGGAAAAAAAAGAAAAAAACATTTTAATGTTGTTGGTTTTTTCTGAAAATAAACCCTTTTAAAAGTGTTAATAAACAACTCTGAAATTTAAGTTGTTCCCGTGCCGAGTGCTGACTGCAACGAACAGTTTCTGTGGCTCATGTTCGGGTGGCTGTTGTCTGTGT
>SDVV010043777.1:0-10220 GCA_016164225.1 Gammarus roeselii
ATATATATCGTTCTCAACCGTCCAGTGTCCAGGTAGCCAGGGTGCGCACCGCTACATTAAGGCAGGTGACAGGAAGTTCAGTGCTCCTGCGAACATTGCCACCGACTTCCACCGAGTAGTTGGAAGGAAATGTGCTCAAGACACCAAGTGATTACTGAAAATAACAGGGACGTTCGGGCATGCGACCTCATGAAATATTTATGAAATGTTTTATGTCTGTTATACTGAGGTGTGCGATGCTATGCTTGGTATACTGAGGTGTGCGATGCTACGTTTGTTATACTGAGGTGTGCGATGCTATGCTTGGTATACTGAGGTGTGCGATGCTATGTTTGTTATACTGAGGTGTGCGATGCTATGCTTGGTATACTGAGGTGTGCGATGTTATGTCTGTTATACTGAGGTGTGCGATCTAGTCCGATGGATTTTAGACCGCTGAGTAACATCTAGGAGCCCATCAACGAGTGTAAAAAAAATTTGAACAGCAATGGGAGAAAGAAAATGACTGCAACATAGGAGCAGAATAATACTCTCTTCGAGAGTTGCTCATTCTTACTGCAACATAGGATTTGATTTAATTTGGGCCTCATGCAACATAGGAGCAGGATAATACTCTCTTCGAGAGTTGCTCATTCATACTGCAACATAGTAGTGGGATACTACTCTCTTCGAGAGTTGCTCATTCTTACTGCAACGTAGGAGCAGGATAATACTCTCTTCGAGAGTTGCTCATTCTTTCTGCAACATAGGAGCAGGATAATACTCTCTTCGAGAGTTACTCATTCTTACTGCAACATAGGAGCAGGATAATACTCTCTTCGAGAGTTGCTCATTCTTACTGCAACATAGGAGCAGGATAATACTCTCTTCGAGAGTTACTCATTCTTACTGCAACAAAGGAGCAGGATAATACTCTTTTTGATAATTGCTCCCTTCTATTTCAGCAAATAATACTTTCGACGTTCGGTGCCAGAAGGACATTGAGTACAGTGGAAAACCTTGGCTCTCTAATCTAATCTAATCTAGTGATCATTACCGTTAGATTCAGCTCGATTTGACATCCGCCTTTCGGTAGAAATGCATCTTCTTAGTAACCTCCACTTATTCCCAGCCCATCCGTTCACTCCACGGCCACACTTCATGTTATTTGAACTGCTAAACAAGCCCAACAGCTTTGCCGACTTTGATAATTGCAGCATCAACCTTTGTAAGAGTTTACGTGGCCGGTATGTTCGTGGAGCATGTTTTCTTAATTAAAATGCAAATAGGTGGTGTATCTAGCGTCCTATAAATAGCTGTATCCATCATGGAGGCTGGGGTGAGGCTGATGATGGAGGCTGGAGGGAGGCTGATGATGGAGGCTAGGGTGAGGCTAATGATGGAGGTTAGGGGGAGGCTGATGATGGAGGTAGGGGGAGGCTGATGATAGAGACTAGGGTGAGGCTGATGATGGAGGCCGGGAAGAGGCTGATGATGGAGGCTGGAAAGAGGCTTCTGACGGAGGCTTGGGAAAGGCTGATAATGGAGACTGAGGGGAGGCTGATATCAGAGGCTGGGGGAGGCTGATGATGGAGGCTGGGGAGAGGCTGATGATGGAGGCTGGCTGCGGGTTGTCTGATGATAGCCGCTGAACAAAGTAACCAAACTGTAACCCAAAGCGACAAGGCGGTGCTCAGGAACAGCCTGGCAAGACAAGGAGGGAGGGGGCCAGGAGCTCCAACATTCAATTTGAAGCGAAATAAAACGGTTTCATTATATTGACTGTTGTAATGCGGAAAGCGGAGTAATTTTGGGCAACCGATGTGACAGTAACATAAAGTTTCTTCATTTTATCATGGAAAGACTCCAAACTGGTGATTTGAGGTACGATGAGAATACTCTTCTGTTACGGATTTTGTATGTAATGATGAAAGACGCTGATAATTAAAGACCACTGCCTTAACAGCATCAGCATGAGTTTGCTTACAATTTTTTGAACAGAATTAAAGGAGCATCTGCATTGATTTCGTTGCAGGTGGGAGTTGCATACAAGCCATTCATTCTCGAGCAGGTGGCAGCCGCATACAATCTATTCTCGAGCAGGTGGGAGGAGCATACAATCCATTCTCGAGTAGGTGGGAAGAACATACAATTCATTTTCGAGCAGGTGGGAGGACCATTCGATCCATTCTCGAGCAGGTGGGAAGAGCATACAATCCATTCTCAAGCAGGTAGGAGGAGCATACAATCCATTCTCGAGCAGGTGGGAAGAGCATACAATCCATTCTCGAGCAGGTAGGAGGAGCATACAATCCATTCTCGAGCAGGTAGGAGGAGCATACAATCCATTCTCGAGCAGGTGGGAGGAGCATACAATCCATTCTCGAGCAGGTGAGAGGAGCACACAATCCATTCTCGAGCAGGTGGGAGGAGCATACAATCCATTCTCGAGCAGGTGGGAGGAGCATACAATCCATTCTCGAGCAGGTAGGAGGAGCATACAATCCATTCTCGAGCAGGTGGGAGGAGCATACAATTCATTCTCGAGCTAGTGGGAGGCGCAGGCACCAAAAATTCGCTTCAGACGATAAATTTCGGTTACGATATAATAAAATACCGACAGTAGCGATTCTTGTTAATTTTTAGGCTGGTCGACAATTAAAAGGCGTCAATGTCGAGCAGAGTCATACACACCTTCACAATCACGGAGCAATTTTCACGAAGAAATTTATTAATTGCTTCTTCGTGATAGACGGGCTTCATGAAAAGAAAAGTAACCGGAACTCAAACCGCCTTTGGTACAATTCCCACTCGAGAGTTCAAGTGATTAGCAGTGTTTCATTTTCCACGAAAAAAACAACACACGATCATTTAGCAGTTGTCGAAAATGAACAAACGACCTCACTGTAGATTTATGAGCTGTGAAATAAGTCGAAACTGAGCTGAACGAGTTACATGTGGAACAATTATCAGACTATCAAGTCATTGGGCGTGTATTATTGAGCTGCAACTAAACAGCTGTTTGCACAGGCGATAGCTTTGTGCGGTGTACTAAAACAAACTTAAAAACGTTAAACTGTGTCAATAACGTTAACTGGACCAGACCAGCCTGGAGTCACGATATTGTTTCAGTCCAGTAAACATAACTTCACTTTTAATAATTTAATTATCAACCAGGAGTGAATTGAGCTTGCAGTTGCAACAGAGAATTGTCGGTGTGAAGGAAGTAGCAAGCAATCGTCATCGTAATAAGAACAGCGTATTTACTGCGGTGTGGTCACTGTTCTTGATTTATTTCAATGTTAAAAGCCTTATAACCGTTTTCAAACGAATCGATTGGACAGCAAACTTGACAAACGAAGCTATACTGATCGTATTGTTCCACATGTAGTTACGATTTAAGGTAATCAGGTTCCGATGGCATTGTAGACCTAGCATGCATCCGAGTCTCGCACGTTGGAGTTCAGGGAAAATGGCGGTCCTTCTCCGTAGATTGAACCATATATTTCTCTCTGCATAGGACCGACAGCAGA
This sequence comes from Gammarus roeselii, assembly GCA_016164225.1. Lineage (NCBI taxonomy): Eukaryota > Metazoa > Arthropoda > Malacostraca > Amphipoda > Gammaridae > Gammarus > Gammarus roeselii. The sequence goes on from SDVV010043777.1 coordinate 3,513, forward strand.
AAGCTTTCAACGGGGTAGTTTGACCTATAGATTATATTATGAAGGTTATAATTGTCACATGAAGTAAAATGTAACTTCTTATTATTGAGACTTGAATGGCAATGGCTTATCCGCCGGCAAGCGGTAAACTAATTTTTACTTCGAATGATTGGAAGTGTCGCACAAGTCCAGCTTCTTCAGGGACCAGCTCGTCCAGGGACCAGCTCGTCCAGGGACCAGCTCGTCCAGGGACCAGCTCGTCCAGGGACCAGCTCATCCAGGGACCAGCTCGTCCAGGGACCAGCTCGTCCAGGGACCAGCTCGTCCAGGGACCAGCTCGTCCAGGGACCAGCTCGTCCAGGGACCAGCTCGTCCAGGGACCTTGAGCAATGCTAGGCGGGATGATCCAACGTCAGGGAGGGTATCGTGGCTACATTTTTGCTACAACATGCGATCATCCATTCCAATCTTCGATAGTCTCAGTTATCGCGAGAAACTGCATACAATCTTGGTTTTTGCGGGCTAGGCGCTCGTAATTACCTATGCTAAGATGTTGCGCATCGAGATAACCATGTTCAAATGGAGGCATTATAAAAGACGACTCCTTACTAAGCTGTGAGAGAAACTCAGGGAACATTTCATTGTTCGTTAGAGCGGGACATATTTTTTCCTGTGGATAAGGATTTTACAGAACATTTAGTAAGAGGAAATTCTTCTTCTCTTCTGTAGCATTACAATGACGTTGATTTGTAGCTAAAAAGAACAGAGGGATAATTTTTACAAGGGTCATGCAGTTCAGATTGTTGGGAGGAAGATTGTCTGTAAGAATTTTCTCCATTATAAATTTTACATTGTAAATTTAGGATTAACAACAATTGAGCTTAATTGGGGTAGTGCTATCAGAAGAATTCCAATATTGCTCCCACAGCGGCCAGTCGAGCTTGGGCACTCAAATTTACATTAGAAATACCAATGGAGCTTAATTATTGGCGCTATCTACAAAATTTGAATTAAGATGGCCCCCTGATCTGAATCGGTGTGATGAAGTTCTAGCACAGCATTGACTCTAGGACAAAGAGGCGGAACAGCGGGCTCGAGATAGGCATCGACACATGGCCTCTGGCCTCAGCATCTCGCCCTCTAGTGATGACTTATGCCGGACCCCTTCTATAGCGGGCGGTGACTTATATCTCCTTCTTTGATGACTTATGTATGTGTGTGTAAAGGTACCTATTGGATCTGTGACACATCTTCTAACCCTAGATGACCTGACGGTCTTAGTCTCTATTGTAGAAGCGGACAATTGCTAAGTTAAATGGCACAGCGGCCGGCTTTTCAAACGCACCTTGTAATAACACCCACGGATGTTTGGAGACTGAAATATAAAATATTAAGAGATAAATTTAATGACCAATAAAGGGCATATCAGATCACTTCACTGCGTGGAATACTTGGTCAGGAAGGGATTTGAGGGACACATTTTATTATGTAATCTGTCTAATCTGAAGAAGTTCAGCATGACAGGTCATTTATTGAACGCTATTGCTTAATAGTCTTGGCAGCCATTTTCAGTTTGAACTAAAAAAAATCCATCTACATTCAACGAATGATATGCATGCAGTGAATTGTTGAACTAAAAAAATCCATCTATAATCGACGAATGATATGCATGCAGTGAATTTTTTTGCATATCGTGCGTCACGCATTTAATCACCATATCCAATTACCGAGCAGCATGCGTGGTGCGTATACTGTTCTGGACTGAGTGTACCACGGTGCGTATACTGTTCTGAACTGAGTGTACACCCAACGATCCAAAACTGGCGACGATTCCTAGATGTCATTAATAAAAATTGATGAGTTCTCTGCTAACAAAATAATGTGCTTATGTGGGATAATTGAATTAGTACTCATTCATAACACAGTTAGCACACCTTGTGATACTGAGAGACCACCTGACACCAAACACTTGCTGGTAAAAGAGCATTCAAAAAGACAAAACTTCGAGCCTGGTATTCTTGAACTAGCGAAATTGTCCGTGAAATAACACGAACAATCTATTCATTAGGCTATCCGAGTCAACGGACGGCTTCTTTTGAACCGACTATCTAATCAGTGTAGAAGCTTACGAAGGTTGGAACAGTATCCTTTGCATTACATTCTATTTCCGTCTAGACGTCTCTGTAGGAAGGCTACAGCAGCGCCCCAGGTCCCAAGCGGCACGGTTTGGAGTCACGGCCAGTGTCAATCTCGGAGAACGATGGTGTCGTTCTGACCACATCAGCCTGGCTCGGTACACACATCTCAAGATAAATGAATGCCATTCAGGCAATGGAAATAAAAATATGTACAAACGGCGCCATAGTCGTTTGGTTCCTTGAGAAGACTTTGGGAGCTCGGATTACTGAGACAACCTCGGTACAATAGGTATTTTCGACTTGGGAGACTTACAATGAATTATTTGAAACTATGGTAAAGACGCTGCAAATGATAAACTGTTAATTAATCATGCTGAATAAAAATTGTATTTATATATTTGTAAATCTCATGATGTATATTTGTACATTTTCCAGAGATATGCAATTTCACATACAATTGTAGCTGAATAGCCGTAAAGATTTTGCACATAACAACCATGCGTTTGGAAGATAAAATGAAGATTGTAGATAATGGTTCGATGAGTTTTTTTAAAGGTGTGAAATTAATAATGTTCTACGTGGTTCATGAAATGCACATCAATAATATTCATTGCACTTACAAACAAATAGATTAAGTTGGTGAGTAAATGAATATATTAAATCAAGGAGGCCATTGAAAGATTTCTTGCACTTAAAATTCCCTTTCTTAGAGAACGGAGACAGAAAGTGATTGTGAATAAGTTGAACTAAACAATGTTTTTTGATAAACTATCATATTATGAAGGAGAACGTCATGAAAGAAAAGATGAAAGAAATGAGAAGACTATACGCACAAAGGGGAAAGGATTGCCTATGCAACACAATGGGGGATGAAACAAGTGCAACTCTCTATTACCTTAGAATTCCAGGCACAGCTCGCTCTGCACCAGTCACATAAATGCTCTTTAGCAGTTCATAGATCAGCTCAATGTCTACTCCTTGTCATAGTCAAGGAAATATGTGTGCCTATTAAACGCGGGCTATCGATAAACTCGATGTTGAACACATCAACTATTTTCATACATATATGTCAAAGTTTAAAAAGGTCATCCTATTGTTATTCCTTTGCTTACGTTTCTAAACTTACGGTTTGCCGAAGACCCGTTTTTCATTACTGCTGTTTTGGAGTCGCCCTCAAATTATTTCAACCATAGTTTAAGACATGAGACAAATCTCAGAATTAAAAAAACTTTCTTAGAGCAAGTTGAAATTATTTTGAGCGTAAACATCGTTTTAATAATTCATGTTTGATCCGTTCTCCTTGTCTGTTCAAACGATATTTTTGCAGCATCCGACTGATACCAATAGAGTATTGAACGCTGTTTTTTGACGTATATCAACATACAGCAAATTTAAAAAATTGAAGCAGTGAACAGCATTTATGGTGCTATTTGGTAAACGGAAACCCTTTAAAAAAAGGATTCTAAATTATTATGCCACGTTTACTGGACGAAATTGATCGATTGTTTGTGCTAAATATTACCATGTTAAAAATATCATTTTAAGGTCAGGAGAGCGAATGTTAGAACATTGTTAGGTAAGAAGAGATATTGCATTTATTACTAAATTATTGGTATTCAGTAAACAACGTAAAACTTAATTTTCCATAAATTTATCAGTTGTCAATGAACTCATAAATTTTATCTGAAATAAAAACTCTTAGTGTATTCCATGCAAAAGAGAAGTCACCACAAAGGCAGCTTTTCTCGACAGCAACCAGAGAAAGTTCGCTCTGCATGGTTGAGCGTTGTCGGATCACTATAGTGTGTGCGTTGAAATCACCGCAGCCGTACGTAGGATCACTATTGTGTGTGCGTTGAAACTACCGCAATGGATACTACTTCGCAGATCATTGTACAATTTTTATTCATAGAACTCACCTGAGACATACGCCGGTGTTGAGCAGGTCCTCTCCAGTTTGGATGACTCGCACTATATGAATAGTAGAGAGCACTGTTGAAGAAGATTGTAATCACGAAAACCCTAGCACAATAATTTCAACCGCCACTTAATGACTGTCAATGTAACCTTCTTCACAAACACGACTGGATTGTTTCTGCTCAAAAAAGGGACAAGATAACAAAGATATTTTGGGAAACACACAACACAATGAAAAAACATTAACGATGAGATACCTTACTACTCGAGAATAAATTTCACGGGATGCCGAAGGGAGATGATTTAAATAAAAATGTTGAAACTTTACGGTTAGAAATAACATCAAGCAGGACTAATAATTTTAAATCCATCTGATTTAAGATTGAATGATAACAGGCACTTTTTTGAACACGATGATTGTTCGGATGATGTGTTCCTCTCGAGGTCGCCTCACTGTGTTGTGTTGCTAACACTAAGACGACTTTGGGCTGAGGCAACGAGGCACGTCTGTCGAAGCGACCTCTGACGGGCGACTGCACCCAGGCACGGTTTGTGCTCAACTGGCAGCACCTCCTGCACAGGCTGCTGCCTCTCTTGCTGCTGCCTCTGCTGCTGCGGCTGCTGCTGTTGCATGGTGTCGTTGGCTCCACCTTCTTCAGGGACCTCAACTCCTCCTTCCCCCAGCCCCATGACACCACACCTCCCACCGTCTGCAACCACCTCCCACTTCTCCTCCAGATCGGATTTGAACTACTTCGTAACCTCCGGTTGCATCCACACACGTTGCCTCGCCAATCACAAGACTCTCAAACCCATACACAATATGTGGGTTCAAGTGACCTATCGTCCACAATAATTTTTCTCAGTGAAGAAATGCCCAAATATATGGTCAGGGTTGGAGACTTCAACACGTTTACTTTGAGTAATTATCCACGTCGATATGGAAGCACTTCATAGGTCATACTTCCGAGGAGGTAATCATCAAATCTTGAATAACAACCATGAATATTCGCAAACTTTCTTCTAACACTAAACCCTGAAATTCTTCTCATTCGAGATTTTTTTTTACCTATTTTCCCATAGCAAAACAGAAATTGGGCGTCATTTTAAAACTTTTTTTTTCGAACGGTCGCTGAATTTCCTGTTTGCAATGTCCTAGAATAAGCTCTTGTTTCTCATCTGGATGATTTACGTAGACAATAGCATCTCACGGGTGGTATCATTCGGGGCAATTTTTTTTTCTATTGCAGGTCTTATGAAGAGACCGTTTGGCCTAATGAAAATGCTCGACGAAACGGGGAAGTTTTCATTGCTTCACGTTTATTGAAAAAAGTTCATGTAACGAGTAATGCAGAATGAAGGCGTATTCTAAATCGGTACCTAAAATTACCACCAAAAAGGGAAATAACAACAACTAGTTTACGGGGAATAACAACATTATGCAACCGCCCTGAGTGCCGCTCGTTAAAAAGTAAAGACTCGGTTTACTTTCATTTCAACTACTTGTTTAGAGCGTAATACAATAATAACAAAATTCTAGCTTACTTCTCTCTGAAATTGTTTTCAATAACAATGTACACAGTCATTATTGTAACATGTATTTATTTCCGTAATTACAGAAAATATCAATAATTTATTTTATTTATGAGTGACACACAACCCTCTGAGGGTTGTGGTACTCGTGTGTATCCAATGGGATGGGCGTTATTACCGTGACCATTCTACACCTTCCCATGTGGGCGTTATTACCGTGACCATTCTACACCTTCCCATGTGAATGGGACCTGCAGGTGCTGCACCTCACGGCATCGGGCCTACTGCGTCGCCACGGAGCCACGGGAGAAGGGAACTTGATCCTGATTACGGCACTGTGGAGTACTTGGTAACAGTTGTAGTACCGTGGAGTACTTGGTAACAGGTATAGTACCGTGGAGTACTTGGTAACAGTTGTAGTACCGTGGAGTACTTGGTAACAGTTGTAGTACCGTGGAGTACTTGGTAACAGTTGTATTACCGAGGAGTACTTGGTAACAGGTATAGTACCGTGGAGTACTTGGTAACAGTTGTAGTATCGTGGAGTACTTGGTAACAGGTATAGTACCGTGGAGTACTTGGTAACAGTTGTAGTATCGTGGAGTACTTGGTAACAGGTATAGTACCGTGGAGTACTTGGTAACAGTTGTAGTACCGTGGAGTACTTGGTAACAGGTATAGTACCGTGGAGTACTTGGTAACAGTTGTAGTATCGTGGAGTACTTGGTAACAGGTATAGTATCGTGGAGTACTTGGTAACAGGTATAGTACCGTGGAGTACTTGGTAACAGTTGTAGTACCGTGGAGTACTTTTTTAGGATATGACATAGCGGAGTACTCGGTTTCGGGTACAGCACTGCGTCAAAACAGTGTATATATTCCTACCCTAGAGAGGTACTGCCAATTCTTCATGAATCAGGGAAAAATCCGACTTGTGATGTTGAGTAGAAAACTATGAAACAAATCAAATGAGAAGGAAATGGTAAAGTGGTGTTCATATGTAATGCAAAGAAAAGGCCGTTATAATGTTCAATATATATTTCGTTAATATATTGCACTCAATGGTATACTCAATATTGCAAATTTGATATATATGAATATACATTTTAAACGTACGCTATTACATACAAAATCATATATA
>SDVV010043778.1:0-10220 GCA_016164225.1 Gammarus roeselii
ATATATATTTATATAAATGTGTCAAAATCTACTCTCAAAAAAAAATCCAATAAATCTTTGTTTGCAATATCCCAAATTTAACTCGATTGAACTAACATTGAAATGCACTAAACGCCTCTTGCCTTACGTTAAAAATGTGATGAATATCAAGCTAAATTGAAGTTGTATACAGCACTCTAAGCTATCGTAGGTAAATATATCTCATTAGGTGAAAGGTAGCCAAACCGTAAATGGTCTAGGACCCCTCCATTCAGTAAATCGTCTTCTAAATGTTAAAGTAAACATTTGCAGGGGATCAATAACGAAAAATCCATATAGATGCATAATGGACTTGCACCTCTTAAACATACATTCCTCCGAAATATCTGACATTTAACTCTGAGATCGTGAGAAAAACGATATTTTATGCTACGATACCATTCAAATCTATAACAAATTTCTAGACCTATTCCAGTCACGAATAATACTTCAGACATATCATGCATCTGATTCACCAGCTAATGAGGTCACATGGGTACAGTATTGGGAAGAATAAGTAGAGCTAAGTCAGAAATAGGACATTTTCGTATAAAATGATGGAAGCACGTCAACATGAACATGTTATAATCTGTAAATGTTCATAGCCTATATTCAACATCAAGCATCTCACCGCTAAAAAACTTTACCAAACATCCTCTGAAATGAGTCAAATAAAGCACAACTAGCTAAGTTTTCCTGATAAATACCCCATATTTCTTGCATAACTACATCGAATATCCTAACAATTCAGGTTTGAGCAGAAAAAAAATTCCATTCAAATGAGTCATTCAATAACAAACAAAGTAGTATATTAACCTGCAGTGCGAAATAGTACAATCATATATGTATCGTTGATAAGACCTAATAACCTACATCTTTATAATCCGTACGTAAGCGATCGTAAATAGAAGCAATAAGATACCGAAAGGAATCTGAAAGATATCGTAAGAAAAATAATTATCCAAGATGATCTTATCTCGAGATAAGATCATTGTGTGACCGAACATCAAGAGATAAAATCGCGAATTACCATTTGCGGTTTGGACACAGCCTGACTCTGGTCATCCCCTCCCCTCTTCCCCACCCGTCACGGGCAGCCTCTATGTACCATCAGTAACTCACTTGACCAGAATAGAACAGACCACTCGAGATGCGATCTAACAAATGCATCGGCCGACTCACAAAAAACTAGCGTTCTTGGTATCTCTATGAACCATCAGTAACTAACTTGATCAATTTATCTTAACATATAACTACAATGTTCGAGAAATACAGCGCCTGAGTCAGACACACTAACAAATAACATACATCCTAATTATCGTCTATCTAATTCCTTCACTTAAAGCATAATCGGCCGACACACAAAGAACATGCGTTCCTGGTATCTCTATGTATCATCAGTAACTAACTTGACCACAAGATCAATTTGGCTCAATATAAAACTATAATGTCCGAGATATACAGCGACTTAGTCAGACACATTAACAAATAACATACATCCTAACCAATACATTCAATAAAAGGTTCAAAGATCTAGTCATCCTATATCTAATTCCTTCACAAAAGCATACATGGAGTCACTAATTGTCACCTATCTAATTCCTTCACTAAAAGCATAATCGGCCGACACACAAAGAACATGCGTTCTTGGTATCTCTATGTATCATCAGTAACTAACTTGATAAATTTGTCTTAACATATAACTACAATGTCCGAGAAATACAGCGCCTGCGTCAGACACATTAACAAATAATATACATCGTAATTATGGTCTATCTAATTCCTTCACTACAAGCATATTCGGTCGAGTCACAAAAAACCTGCGTTCTTGGTATCTCTATGAAGCATCAGTAACTAACTTGATCAATTTGTCTTAACATATAACTACAATGTCCGAAAAATACAGCGCCTGAGCCTGACACATTAACAAATAATATACATCCTAATTATCGCCTATCTAATTCCTTCACAGGGCAATTCTTGGCACCCCTAATTATCGCCTATCTAATTCCTTCACAGGGCAATTTTCGTAGTCCCTACCTCTCGCGCCTGACTCCCCTCCCCTACCCACCATCCAGGGGTATATCCGTAGCTCCTGTTTTTCAGGGCTATATACGTACCCCCTATTTCCAGGGCTATGTTCGTACCTATATACACTACTTATATTGCGGGCTGCAAAGACTTGTCATGCTTATTTCAACGTAGGCTCTCATGTTTTTGTTTAAAGTGCTTACAAGTGTAGGACGACAACAACAGGCCAATTAGCCCAAACTAGGTTGCCTTTTGACAGTAGGAGAGCTTCGTATGCCATTTTTGTTTATAAATTATCAAGAAAGGGAAAGGTTTAGCTATCTATCGGCTATTCAAGTAAAACTTATCGAGCCGAGACTTAAACGTTTCGATTGTATTGTTGTTTATAACCTCCGCGTATGTTTGATCCATTCTTCGATAACTCTATACGTGAAGATATTGCGCGTGATGTCTACGAAAAAACGTTTCCCAACGATTTCGTATCCATTGTTTCTAGTCACTCTGTTTGTATCTAGAGTGAAAAAACTCGCTCGGTCTATATTTTCCTTACTCTTCATAATCTTCTACACTTCGATCATGTCGCCTCTGACTCAACGTTTCTCTAGCGGATAATGATGGAGTTCACGTAGCCTGTCTTCGTACGATTTATTCTGCAGCGAAGGAATGAGTTCGGTAGCCTTACGCTGAACCTTTTCTAATTCAATAACGTCTTTTCTAAGATATGGAGACCAGATATGAACGAATAATCAAGATGCGGTCTAACAAATGCATTGTATAACTTCAGCATACTGTCTGGGCTTCTGTACGAGATAGTGCGTGATATCATACGTAGCATTTTGTTGCCTTTCTTGGCAGCATCGTTCCATTGCTTGTTACTTTTTAGGACGTTACTTATGACAACACCCAAATCTCTCTCTTCGGTGACAGGAATGAGTTTCTTCCCGGGCATTGAGTATTCGTGTTAGAGGTTATGAGGACCTATGTGCATAACTTTACATTTGTCTACATTAAATTTCATTTGTAATTTTTCTGACCAATCAACAATTTTATTCAAGTCTAATTGGATCTGCTGACACTTTAAGCCCGTTTGCACTTTTCCTCTTATCTTAGTATCGTAAGCAAATTTGCTAATGTTTGAGAGTACATTGATATCGAGATCGTTAATGACTATTATAAAGAGAACTGGGCCTAACACGGATCCTTCGTGCACGTCGCTTGTAACATTACCACTAGGGGGAGAAAGCTCCGTTAGGTACAACTCGCTGCCGTCTGTCCGTGAGCCAGCATTTTATCCAGTTGTTTTGCTCGCTTCGATTCCCGATGCTGTGCAATTTACTAATTAGGCGATCGTGGGGGACTTTATCAATTGCTTTTTGAAAGTCGATATAAATGATATCGATTGGAGATTTTGAATCGCGGATTTTTTTATATTCATGAAAAAATAGCAGGTTCGTAGGACAGGAACGTTTGTGTCCATAGCCCTGCTGAGAGTCGCTAATCAATTTGTTTGATTCTAATAATTCTGTAGTTTTATCCGCTATCAAACTTCCCATCAATTTGCCAATGACTGAAGTGAGACTCATTGGACAGTAATATCCGGGAAACTCTTCAGCCCCTTTCATAAAAATTGGGGTAACATTGGCCTCTTTCCATTTAGAGGGGCAGGTTTAGGCTGCAATGACTTGATTAAAATATTTCAACGTGTGTCCTCGTGTCGTTGTTTGCAGGCTGCAATGACTAGTTGAGCTTATTTGAACATAGGTTTTCATCTTATTGTTGACGCAGGCTCTAATGATTTGTTCATCTTATTTCAACGTTAGCTCACATGATTTTGTCGTTAGAGGCTGCAATAACTTGTTGTGCTTATTTCAACGTAGGTTCTCATGTCTATGTTATTGTAAGCTGCAATGACTTGCTGCGATTATTTCAACTTATGTTCTCATGTCTTTGTTGTTGCAGGCTACGATGAAATGTTATGCTTATTTCACCATATGTTCCTGTGTCTCTTGTATTGGAGGCTGCAATAATTTGTTGCGCTAATTTCAACGTGTATTCTTATGTCATTGATGTTGCAGGCTGCAATGATTCGTTGATCTTATTTCAACGTATGTTCTTATGTCGTTGCTTTTGCAGGCTGCAATGGTTTGTTGAGCCTATTTCAACGTAGGACATTGTGTCTTTTATGTTGCGGGCTGCAATAACTTGCTGAGCCTATTTCAACTTATTGTCATGTCTTTGTCGTGGTTGGCTATCTGCCACAACAGACAGCCTACCACAGTAATGACGCAAGACGTTGCTCGTATTGCAATGAACTTATTGTTAACAATGGATAGGAATCACACATCTTTTTTTTTTCTTACATTTGCAATTGCTACAGCGTTCAGATACATCATGCCCTCCTTCACTCACCACGAAAGATTTTTACCGATTATGATGTGTAGGAAACGGTAGCTTTGGTTCAAGTTCTGCATTGTCACGCACACGTTGCAACCATATCACAAGAAGTAATTCAGAAATAAACTATTTAAAGATATGCGCTGCTTCCTACTTCTTAGTCAAATGTCGCCTACGCATACAAATATTTTTGCCTCGCCAGCGCTTCTTCCATAGCAAGTTAGAGTACCACAGGCAATCAACGCATAACCACGGGCCGACAAGATCTGTCTAAAACTGTGTTTTGCCCCGTGTCTGTGCCTGTTGCCTGCCCTGGGCCTGTGAGGCAAGGGCTTGTGAAGCCAGATTATGTCTCTCGGGGCTGATCTCCCATGATGGTGTTCAGCAGGGAGGATGAAGTTACGGTCAGGGTTATGTGCGTGAGAATATGTTTACTGTAACCAGTCTGTTTTTGAAGGGAGGGAACATGTGGCTTGTGTGCGGAGTAGCTACAGGGTATAACTCTGAACAAACTGTTCAAAAAAAATGATCATAACTCAAAAACTAATTGACTGAGAGAGGTGTAACAGTTTGCTACTTCAATTGAACAAATAAGTACAATCAAATTCACTTCACAGATGGAACGAATTTAATTCAACTCCATTTAAATTCATGTAACGAACTTAAATGGAGTCTATGGGCATATTCAGATATTCGACGACAAATACAACAGTTGTGTTCGCACTTACTTTTCAGTTACTCATGAACACAGAATCGCAAGTGAACCACGTATAAAAACATCTTCAAGGTGTTGTATATTTCCGATCCTAACAAGTATCCACATACAAGTGAGTTCAAAAGCGCGTGAATTGGCAAATACCATGGTCGCTACAGGTGATAAATGCAGTACCAAGGCACCCAACCCAGTGACGTGATGATTGAGGTTCGAAGATGTAGATGGTTCTGTTTATAGCCTCTCTTATTGTGAAGGTCCGCAACGTCCTGGCTACCATGTTGACAGCCCTTTAAATAGTTTTCGTAGGGCTCTTCACTCTGCTAATACTTGCCTAAGGGTAAACAGTGATGTATTCGTTGAGATTCTAGAGCCAGTTGGTAGATTGTTGAAAACTCTTAGGTCTGAGACGAAAAACGCCTTTGCACCAGTCATTTATCTTCTGACCTTTGTGTCAATGTCACTTCCGTTTCGCGTTGATGGACTGTGGGCAGCTCTCGAATTTGGGAATACAATACCATTTAATACTGTTGCATGATACTACCATTCCCCTTTCAATGATTTTTCTTTATTATGTTCGGATTCGGGTACAAAGAATCGAAATAAGGTTATGATGAGAGGACTTGTTTGCAAAGTACCATAACTTATCCAATCTTTGGATCATGCAACCAACGTTATCGTGAGTGCGAGAAGTTCTGAAAAACACCGTTTACGTCTAAACCATACACGCACAACTTATTCGAACGGAATTGTATTAAACAACATTTAGCATTGAACGATTAATTGTTCGAAGGGAAAGGCCGTAACTCCATCAGGGTCTGGAAGCTGCTATTGGTATGGTTGTTGGCCACAACACTCGTGCGAACAGGGCTGGAGTCGACTTTTTGTCACTACATTATTTAGCCTCACACAATTGCATGAGCGAATATCAAATTAATTGTTATCCTCACACACAGGTCATTTATCCACAGTGAAGAGCATCACAATTCTTAGCTCCTCTACTTCTCTTCACTAATTAATATCTGTCATCAGCCTCGTCAAATCAAAAGCTGGCAATGAAAAATACTTGCTGACATTCATGTTGTGTTTCTTTGCTAAATTAGATTATAAATAATTGAATTAGTTGTTTTATTATTCCTGTTCGCCAAAGGTGAGGCAAAATGGTTGTAATAATCTTTAGACAGAGTCTCATTGTGCCGGTGCAGGTCGAAATACTATGATGCAGTATAAGATGCTGCTTGTTAGCCTTATACAACGATCTAGTAATGGTAATGCACAACAATCTCCCGAAAAATATTTATATTTTTTGCCGCCCTCTGTCGGTCGCGCAATGTCCATTAACATGCAAGAACATTTCTCGTATCGGCTGATGTTCTTGATTATAAACATCGCAAGCTTGTGTGATTTATTGTTCTGTATCGACGATACAACGAATAATATTGTGCATTTCAACCTTTTCTGTCAATTGAGAAGCCGCCCTCTTCATCTTGCCTATCTAAGAGTGATAAGAGAGAATTCGGCTTCTGAATAGAAGGGGGTAATTAACCTTGTTGGTATAAACGTTATCTATTAAAGTTGCTGATCCTGCAGCTGTACGCGTTGGTTTAGGAACTATTGAATACAAACTCTGTGAACGGAAATAAATAAAATTGACAGCAATTGATTTCGATCTATGATAATGAAACATATTTACGTTGGAATCACCCATATTATACACTTTATCAAGAGCTACGGCAATGCCACTTGAATTTTCAATCATCGCTGATGATAAAAAATTTACTAATATTTCTGAAGCTAGAGCCATTGGAATAGTTTTAACAGCGCTGTCACAATAAATGTTGACAAACTGAGTCGCAATGACAGGCCGGTCTCTGAGTCCCAGCACTGTAGGCTTGCTGAGTCCTAACACTGTAGGTCCCCTGCGTCATAGCACGGTAGGTCATATGAGTCCTAGCACTGTACCTTCTCTGAGTCCCAGCACTGTAGTTTCTCTGATCCTAGCACTGTAGGTCCTCTGAGTCCTAGCACTGTAGGTTCTCTGAGTCCTAGCACTGTAGGTTTTCTTAGTTTTAGCACTGTTGCTTCTCCTAGTCCTAACAATATAGGTTCTCTGAGTATTAGAACTGCAGGTTCGCTGAGTCCTCTAGCACTGCAGGATCTTTGAGTACTAGCACTCTAGGTTCGCTGAGTCCTGGCACTGTAGGTTCTCTGAGTATAAGCACTGTAGGTTCTCTGAGTTCTAGCACTGTTGGTTCTCTGAGTCCTAGCACTGTAGGTTCTCTGAGTATTAGAACTGTTGGTTCGCCGAGTTCTATAGCACTGTAGGTTCTTTGAGTTCTAGCATGCACTCTAGGTTTGCTGAGTCATTTCACTGTAGGTACATAACGGTCTGTTATATTGTATTGGAAGCTAAAAAGTTCCCTTTAAACTCCTCAACTGCTCACTTTTATCGCCAAGTAGGTAAAATTATTTCCTAATGAAGTTGAAAAATGTGTGATCTCATCACAAGACTTATAGGATCCTCCAGAATTGTCCTTCCATTTGCAAATCTGGATCGACTTCGTGAAGAACATTGTTGAAGTTATTTTCAATTCTCTTGCACAAGCCGATCAAATAAATCAATGTTATTTTCATGTCCCATGATTAGTGTTATGAGCTATTGATAGGAAAGTTCTAGAGGTTGGCTATATACTGACACGGGAATAATACAAAGTTGAAGTACAGGCACAAGTTTATGACATTTGCTGACGCATAAGTGAGAAAGACGCGAAGGGAAAGTTGTTCAAGATGTTCCGTACAGTAATTTCCGAGCATTACAACAAATCGATCATGAGTTAGGCAGGAAGGAAGATACTCTAGAGCTAGGACAAGTTCATGTTATTGAATAATTATTTTCAGAAACGAAAAATGGTTTGATGATCCTAAATGCAGTTTTGCTAATAGCAACATTAGACAAAATGAAGTTGCTCGGGAAAGGATGAGTCACAAACCGCTCTGCGTCATGGTTTCTCGACTGAACCATTTCTACCATCCTCACTCTACCACCCTCACTGTACCACTCCACTCTACCACGCTCACTGTACCACCCTCACTGTACCATCCTTATTGTACCACTCGCACAGTACCACCCTCACTGTACCATCCTTCCTGTACCATACTTAGTATACCATCATCACTGTACCGTCCTCACTCAACCATCATCACTCTACCACCCTCACTCTACCACCCTCACTGTACCTTCCTCACTCTACCATCCTCACTGTACTAACCTAACTATAACACCCTCACTGTACGATCCTTATTGTACTATCCTTATTGTACTATCCTAATTGTACCATCCATTCTTTACCACCCTCACTGTACCACCGTGACTGTACCATCCTCATCCTACCATCCTCACTGTTACCAGCCTCACTGTACCACCCTCACTCTACCACCCTCACTGTACCATTTTTAATGTACCATCCTTACTCTTCTACCCTCATTGTACCATCCTCACTGTACTATCCTCACTCTACCATCATCACTGTACCACTCTCACTGTATCACCCTCACTGTACCACCCTCACTGCACCATCCTTACTGTACCATCCTCACTCTACCACCCTCATTCTACCATCCTCACTGTACCATCCTTACTGTTCCACTCTCACTGTACCACTCTCGTTGTACCACCCTCACAGTAACACTCTAACTGTACCATACTCACTCTACCATCCTCACTGTACTACTCACTGTTCCGTCCTCACTGTACCACCCTCACTGTACCACCCTCACTGTACCACCCTCACTGTACCATCCTTACTGTTCCATTCTCACTCTACCACCCTCATTCTACCATCCTCACTGTACCATCCTTACTGTACCACTCTCACTGTACCACCCTCGTCGTACCACCCTCACAGTAACACTCACACTGTACCAACCTCTTTCTACCATCCTCACTGTACTACTGTCACTGTTCCGTCCTCACTCTACCGCCCTCACTGTACTACACTCACTGTACCACCCTCACTCTACTATCCTCACTGTACCATCCTTACTGTACCATCTTCACGATACCGTTATCACTGTACCACTCTCACTGTACCGTCCTCACTCTTCCACCCTCACTGTACCATCCTCACTCCACTACCCTCATTGTACCACCCTCACTGTACCGTCCTTACTGGGCCATCCTCACTGGCTGGTAATGCTCATCCAGAGAGGTTATTGTCGCTCTTTTCCTCCTCTCCACTGCCGACGGCTGAAGGTGATTCAACTGGCTGCGGCCGGTTGTCGGAGTGTCATGTTTCGCTGGCACTCACACCACTTCACAAGCACGAACCAAATGTTACTCAAATTGAGAAAATTCTTTTAACGCCATTTGCTTCCTAAACCAGATTAAAAATTAGTTCAACAAGAGTTTTTCTCATCTTGGTTCAAACTTAGCGCAGGAAAAAACTCATCCTCTATGTCCCCAGCTGGAAGTTAAACTCATCCTCTATGTCCCCAGGGGGGGGGTGGAAGTTAATGTGTCGCGGCAAGGGTAAGTCAGTTTCAGTGCTGGGCCCAGCGACTGACACTGACCTTGGACTGCAATCCAGACAAAGAGTATGTGTTGCCGGGTCTCTCGGCTGGACCCGTTAGCGCAAAATGCCTAATTATGCATGAATGTGAGAGGAGTATGAGGTGCGCCACTCTCACCCACGACTATTCCTTTTCTCAACTAGTCTCCAATAGCGAGAAAGCTCATCAGGGCAGCGTCAAAACTCATCTATTCACGATCATTCTCCATTCACGCTTGTTCATTGTACGTTATCTTGCTACCATCACATTTTTGGATCTTCTTCTTAACCCAAACTTCGGTCTACCTCTAGGCGGCCTACGTCCACTCACCTTCGCCTTCATCTCACTTTTCACCAATCTCCCATCCTCCATCCACACCATGTTCCCGAACCATCTCAGAACACGTGAATCTGCTTTGTCCTGTAACTCCTTCACCATCCCCTTTCCAATTCGAACTACGTCGTTACTGATCCTGTCTCTCAGTGTCACCTCAGCAGTGCTTCTCAAACATTTCATC
>SDVV010043779.1:0-10220 GCA_016164225.1 Gammarus roeselii
AGAGTCTGTTTCTGGAGAGAATTGTGTCGCTTAGAAGTTTTGTGTCTACTCTGATTGCAAAGCATTCGTCGCCGCTGGTGGCGATGCTCACGACTGGGCGGCCAGTGAAAGAGCCTAGCTCTTTCCGCAGAGTGTATGGGCAAATATCCGGTCTGTCGTTGGCGTCGAACTTGATCCTTAGGTGTTCTGGAAAGGTAGGACTATTATTGAACAAGTTGTGTTCATTGAATGGCGTGTATTGCCTCCTTCTTGCAGTTCTTGGAGCTCGGTTGGGATTTTGGTGAGGTGAAGAGTTGTCGAAGTTGTCGTCAGTTGTAGAGGTGGAGGTACTTGCATAAGTTACGGGTTCTTTAGTTGGTTTGTTTTTGATTAGTTCGTGGATATGGAGGAAGATGGTCTTGGCATGACCCTCTAGTCTCGTTAGACGATCGTCAATTGTTCTTGGTTCTGCGGCGAAGACTTCTGCTTTCTGTTCAGAGAGGCCGGTTGCTTGGCTCAGCAGATTTAGTATTTCCTGGATGTTCTTGGTCAACTCATCGATGCGGCAGTCCCTTCGGTCGTTGTCCGCCGAGGTGGTGCTGGTCATCTTGGCGAGGCTGATGTTCTTGGCAGATGGAATCTTGGTATTTGATGTTCTGGAGGGGATGCTGGTCCCTCACAAATGGAGTTTCTTCCGACTCCCCATCGGCCCCCTGGTTTGCGCCAGGGGCCTAGGGGGCTCACTCTTGCTGACCTATTAGCTGGCTATAGCGATTTAACTTTTAACGTTACACGACCTCAAATGTTTAGTCAAAGCAAACGTGCGGTTTAAGGTCCCAGCACAAACTAGGGACCAATCTGTGCTATAGCGGGGGTTCTCAGTAAAACGTGGTAAAGAGAAGAGTGTAAATTCCGGGGTTGATGCAATCCCACTGTTTTCTGGCTGGTTGAGCAGCGGGAAGGGGGTTGATGCATTCCCATCGTTGTCTGGATTGTTGTGAAGCGGGGAAGGTGTTGATGAATTCCCACCCTTGTCTGGCTTGTTGAAAGCGGGGAGGGGGTTAATGCATCCCCACCCATGTCTGCCTTGTTGAGAAGCGTGGAGGGTGTTGATGCTTCCCACCCTTGTCTGGCTTGATGAGAAGCGGGGAAGGGGTTCATGCATTCCCACCCATGTCTGGTTTGTTGAGAAGCGGGAAGGGGTTGATGCAATCTCACCCTTTACTGGCCTGTTGAGAAGCGGGATGAGGGTTGATGTATTTCCACCCTTGTCTGGCTTATTGAGAAGCGGAAGGGAGTTGATGCATTCCCACCCTTGTCTGGCTTGCTGAGAAACAGGGAGGGGGTTGGCGCCTTCCCACCCTTGTCTGGCTTGTTGAGAAACGGGGAAGGGGTTCATGCATTCCCATCCATGTCTGGTTTGTTGAGAAGCGGGAAGGGGTTGATGCAATCTCACCCTTTACTGGCCTGTTGAGAAGCGGGAAGAGGGTTGATGTATTTCCACCCTTGTCTGGCTTATTGAGAAGCGGGGAGGGGGTTGATGCATTTCGCACTTGTCTGGCTCGTTGAGAAACTGGGAAGGGGTTGCTGGTTTCCAGCCCTTTTTTATTTATTATTTGCTTTCATGTTCCACCGGAGTCCCAACGCGAAGTTAATGCAGACTCACCCGTAGGGCGGGTTTCCAGCCCTTGTCTGCCTCGTTGAGAAGCTGGGCTAAGGTTGCTGCTTTCCTGCCCTTGTCTGGCTCGTTGAAAAGCGGGGCAGAAGTTGCTGCTTTCCACCCCCTTGTCTGGCTTGTTGAGAAGCGGGCGGAGGTGGCTGCTTTCCCGTCCTTGTCTGTCTCGTTGAGAAGTGGGGAGGGGCTTGCTGCTTTCCCGAACTTATCTGTCTTGTTGAGACGCGTGGAATGGCTTGCTGCTTTCCCGTCCATCTCTGTCTTGTTGAGGAGCGGGGAGGCATTGCTGCTTTCCTGTCATTGACTGTCTCGTTGGGAGGCGGGGAGGGGCTTTTTGGCCTTCCCGCGCTTGTCTGGCTTGTTGAGAAGCGGGAAGAGGGTTGCTGCTTTCCCGCCCTTGTTTGTCTCGTTGAGAAGCTGGTTCTAAGTGTGTATGCGGGATTCTGGTCGAACCCAACAGCCCTAAAGGGGCGATGTTAAAGTATTTTGTGTTTGCCTGCACGGAGTGTGAAGCGCGTCTTGGCTCCTTCCACCCTACTCTTTGAATGGCACGTGTTAGCGTTGTCTTCTTTATATCATTCAGAAAGGGAATAACAGCAAAGTAATGAAGTCACATTTTTGAAGAGAGTTTATCAGTGTCAGTTATCTATTGTCGTCACAGCTTTGTAACAAGAATACACTGTAATTTGTGTTCATTAGTATATGGGACCAATAGGTTTATCAACCTAGGTCTAGGCAGGATGGAGGTGGGCTGTGATTTCCCTAACGCATTTGCTCGAGGGAGTTAGTAAAATACTTCCGGATCTTCGTCAAACTGTTAAGTAAAATAATTCTTATCGATCAAATAGGAATTACTTAGTTTGTGTTATTTTACGCTTGCATTCAGCCCAATTACGTATAGGACGTAACTTTGCCACACTACAAACCAAGAGACTCATTGGTGTTACCCAAGTTCGGAACCGATGATACCTCTCTTCACAATAGGTTCTTATTCGTCTCGTTTGGTACAAAAATCACATTGTGATTATACCATTTTGTGTGCCCATACTGTGTCACCCTTTCACGCACAAACTGCGCAGTATTCCGTCAACTCTACCGTCATTAAGCCAGCGCCACGTTTGGCCACTGCCTCACCGAACAACGTCTCCCACGTTAGACCACTACCTCACCGAGCAACGCCTCACACGTTAGGCCACTGCCTCACCGAGCAACGTCTCACACGTTAGACCACTGCCTCACCGAGCAACGTATTACCAATACTCGAGAGGTGTTCATAAGTGTACCAAATACAATTCCGAGCATATGACGTGATAAAAAAGAAAAAGACATGGAAAAGAACTGAAGCTTCGTTCGCTACAAAAACATCAAACAATCACACCCACACATTCATGTCCCTGGCCTCCTGCCCCCTTCTAATCACGCTTGATATAAGGGGAGCGTACGATATACCTGAACAATCGCCTGTCAGCTTGCTGCCTAACTCAGCAAATCCCATACACGGATCATTGAAAACTACGATGGACCTAAAGTGCTGTTATTTCAACAGAAATTCCAACATGGCGCGTAATAACACTTAAGGGCTCTACATCCTGAAACGCACGTAAGGGCTCTACATCCTGAAACGCACGTAAGGGCTCTACACCCTGAAAGGCACGTAAGGGTTCTACACCCTGAAAGGCATGTAAGGGTTCTACACCCTGAAAGGCATGTAAGGGCTCTACACCCTGAAAGGCACGTAAGGGCTCTACATCCTGAAAGGCACGTAAGAGCTCTACATCCTGAAAGGCACGTAAGGGCTCTACACCCTGAAAGGCACGTAAGGGTTCTACACCCTGAAAGGCACGTAAGGGCTCAACATCCTGAAAGGCACGTAAGGGCTCTACATCCTGATTTCATTTGATTGATTTGATTTGAGCCTCATTTCCACCAGAGCCTCAACGTGAGTCATAATAGGGTTCCACCGTAGAGCTCGATGATCATTGATTCCAGTAGGCTCGCACGCCTAAGTGTGAGAGGAAAAAACGAAACAACGCTTGTAACGTTAGAAAAAACGTGAAAATTTTAGCACTGTCAGACGCACGCTAGTGAGCAAAAGAAAAAACGCTTACTCGAAACGGATCTCTGCTTCCAATCCTTTAGAACATAAAGAGTGATATGTACGCACCCTAGCGCGCATTAGTACAAGGTCAGTGGCTGCACGTACAAGGTCAGTGGCTGCACGGGAAACATCAGCTCCGACAGCAACGCAACACAATATTTGCAGCTACGCGGTTTAGTTATATAAATATAATTTATTTATTTAGGTAAGATTAAGACTCGGATGCAACGAAACGAATCCTCGCCTCCAAGCCCTTAGAACCTCGTGAGTTATATGTCCATACGTCAGTGCGCTCAGACAGTATCGTCGAAACCGGCACAAGGTCCACGGCTACACGGACAAAGCCAGCTCCGGCAGCAACACAACACAATATTTACAGCTACGCGGCCTATTAAATTGTTAGTACAACTTCTTTATTCAGGCAAGATAAAGACTCAGACAGAACGACCTCCCGCCTCCAACCACTAAGAACTCCAAGAATATTATGCACGCGCGACAGCGCGCACAGCCAGTACCGTCGAAATCGGTACAAGGTCCACGGCTTCACGGACCAGACAGACTTCAACCGCAACGCGTCACAAGGTTTTCTAGCTACGCAGTCCAGGTCAATCCCAGAAACTGCCAATGGTCCGCGCACGCGCGAGTGAGCACAGACTGAAGAAAAAATATCCATTCACAAAATCACTAACACGAACTCCCGCACAAATACTCCAGC
Source organism: Gammarus roeselii (assembly GCA_016164225.1). Classification (NCBI taxonomy): domain Eukaryota; kingdom Metazoa; phylum Arthropoda; class Malacostraca; order Amphipoda; family Gammaridae; genus Gammarus; species Gammarus roeselii. Next base: position 4,468 of record SDVV010043779.1, read on the forward strand.
GTTTTAATTTTGTGGATAGTGAAAAAGAAAGTAAGAGCAGGCTCGTCATGGTCAGAAAAACTGCTGAGATTATTGACTTCGCACCGATTGTTTAGGGGGATAGGGCGTGGGGGGGGCATTGATCCCTTGGGTCGCTAAAAAGCCCGATGAATCCCGGAGGGTGACCCATGTCCCCCGGGTCTTCCCGAGCTCCCCGAGTCCCCAGAGATCCCTCGCCTCAGCTCATCTCGGTTTGTCTCGAATCATTTCAGCCAGTTTCGGCTCGTCGCGGCCAACTCGACTCGCCTCAACATGTTTAGACTGATCTCGACGCACCTCGACCAGCCTCGACGCGACCCTCGCCCTCTGCGCCAGCAATCTGCGGACTGTAATGGTTAATTGTTCTACTCGTGCATCTCACAAACATTTTTCTGTGTATAGGTTATACAGCGCTGGGAGGGGGAAGCAGAGGTTCCAGGATTCAGAGGGGCTTCTAAAGGGTCCCACAGTTTCTCAAAAGGGTCCTAAAGGGTCTCAAGGGTGTCTCAAGGGACCCCAGAAAGATCCAAGCGGATCCCCCCGAATCCACCTGGTCTCCCAAGTCCCCCGGGTTCCTGAAACCCCGGGTCCCCAAGTCCCGCGGGTCCCAGGAAAACCCCCCTCCCCGGGTCACCCTGCCCCAACCAACCTCGATACATATAATAACAATAATAAAAATTCAAAATTTATCACCATGAAAAAAGGGCAGAGAAAAATAATAGAGCCCAAGCAAGGAAAAATAATAAAATACTAAAATAAAGTGTTAATGATCTATAAAATGAATAATCATCCATCCACCCCAATTTACATACTGAAAGGCACGTAAGGGCTCTACATCCTGAAAGGCACGTAAGGGCTCTACACCCTGAAAGGCACGTAAGGGCTCTACACCCTGGAAGGCACGTAAGGGCTCTACACCCTGAAAGGCACGTAAGGGCTCTACACCCTGAAAGGCACGTAAGGGCTCTACACCCTGAAAGGCACGTAAGGGCTCTACATCCTGAAAGGCACGCAAGTTCTCTACACACAGAAAGGCACACAAGGGTTCTACACCCTGAAACATCTTTCTGGACATCGGAGCTAAATTCATAACCATAACGATTCAAAAACTAAGTTCAGACAAAACCTTTTTGACACTACACAGATTCCAAGGTTGCACCAGAGCAGCCTGATCCGGCGCCAGAGCAGTCAGATCCCCGGCGCAAAAACAGCCCGATCCAGCGCTTGAGCAGCCCAATCTGGCACCAAAGCATCCTGATCCGGCGTCAAAACAGTCCGATCCGGTACCAAAACAGCCCGATCCGGCGCTTGAGCAGCCTGATCCGGCACCAGAACAGCCTTTGCTCAGAAACAGCACCCGCCTGCCCCCGAAGTAAACATAGACGCGGAAATGGTGCAGGAGCTGCAGTCAACGCAAGACAGGGTGCCAATACAGGTGAACGTCGAACTCCCGCTGTAGCCCTTGGCAGATCAAACAAAACTCGCTGACCCAAAACACCGCATAATCACCGGCAAGAGAGTGACACCGTATACTCACCGGATTAGAGCAACCAACACACCCCCAATCCACCAGGCCCCTGCGGGTGTCAAACGATTCACAATTATATAACTAATACAAAATTGATCACCATGAAAAAAGGCATAAATAAATATTGGAGGCATAGAGGAAACAAAACTAAATATTAAAATAAAGTGTTGATGATCTATAAAATGAATAATCATCCATCCACCCCAAAAAGAAACTTGAGTTACCGCGACTCTCAGTACAATAAAATTTCATCATGTAGCTGCTAAATGTCTGCGAGAAAAAATCGACGGACAAAAGCGCTGCAATGAACGAAGAGGTCGACACGGTAGCCATCACAGAATCATGGATGAAATCGACCACCAGAACTTATCCAGGCTAATTAACAACACCGGGCTTCTCGCTATTGCGCAGAGATAGACGAGGCCGGGAGGGTGTGTGGAGGAGTATTGTTCCTTGTTAACAACCTTTACAAATAATATAAGTTTACTATCTGAAGCAGCAGACACGGGATAGTATTAATTCACTGCACAAGGTCAACATCAGAAAGATTTTTCTGACCATTCGTCTACGACTTGAATGGTACATACACCTGCAAGAGGCAGCTACATCCTTCATCTCATATTTTGTACAAGCAACTCTCAACGTTGAAATGGGCAAAAAACCCGGAATTAGCAAACATAACTGTATCCGTTTAGAAATAATGTTTGATTCTAAAAAGTCAATCAACTAGGATAATAGATGAAGTAAGACTGCCTTCACGTTGTGATGGACTCAGTACCAAATCGATTTGATGGCCTTCATTTATTGTTCTAAAGGCATTTCTAGACTTATTGTGCAACTGTAGTATTGTTTATATGTAATCAAGAGTTATTGCGCGTATGTATGTATTGTGCTACCGTGACCCAATAAAACCACACAGATTCGTGTCTGAATGAAGAGTGGCTGCTTGTTTGTTTATTGTGCCAGTGGCTCTCTAACTTCCATAGACTCACCCATACCGTCGCATCCTTTGATACCCGATGAATTAGGCTGCGGATCTGAATTAAAAACAAGTACTAAATGACATGTAAAAGACTAGATTGTCAGATCGCAACAACTTATGTCATCAGGGTATAGTGCAGATTTATTTAGAGAGCTGTGCTCCTATGTTCAGCTAGGAAAGTAAGATGCCTTCCTACCCTTCATACTGAACCCCGATCACCCAGTTCAGAGTTTTCAGCTTGCCATTATACTTACTTTAGATTTGGGAGTGAATTTGTTCTTCCACAATAATAACAGGCCACTCGTGTACGAATAAACTTCAGCTTTTTTTATTATGATAAAAAAAAATCTTTGTTTCGTGTTATGCCAGTGGCTCTCTGACTCGCACAGACCCCCCCATGCTATCGCATTCTCTGCTACCCAGTGAAGTAGGCTGCACAACCGGATCAATAATGGTCACCTGATGGCTCTTCAGTGGCTCTCTGACTCACACAGACCCCCCCCATGCCATCGCATTCTCTGCTACCCATTGAAGTAGGCTGCACATCCGGATCAATAATGGTCACCTGATGGCTCTTCAGTGGCTCTCTGACTCACACAGACCCCCCCCCCCCATGCCATCGCATTCTCTGCTACCCAGTGAAGTAGGCTGCACATCCGGATCAATAATGGTCACCTGTTGGCTCTTCCATCGCGACATGTTTCGTCGGAAAGTTTGATGTTCTTATGCTCGGCTTGGAAACTAAAAGGTCTCCCTACCGTACATAAACAGCCACAGATACTCAGTTAAAATTTCTTAGCTTGCCATCGTACTTATTTAGGATAAATTGTGTATAACGTGGATGCTCACAAAAATAAGATGCCGTTTGTGGATAAAAACTTTTTTAATATTGAATATTTATAAGTTCCTAAGATAAGATAAACTGACTTTGATGGCTTACGAGAGTGAATGGTATCGCCGAATATAACCCTCAGCCGTGACATCAATCAATTGTTACACAATTCTTCAACTACGCTACACAAAATTGATCGTGATCACAACTCGCGAGAAAACAGGCGGCCAGCAGTAAATCTGTAACTGAAAGGAGAACCGCAGCACCTTCAGTCGCAAAAGAACACCACTCATACCAAAAATACCCACATGACAACGCTGCAAAATAAACTAATTTCAAATCAGCCTTCGGGTTCTAAAGAAGGTCATGAAACATTAATAAATTATTTCGAAAATGAAACAATTGTTCAACAATAGCTCGAGCAACAATTGTTCAACAATAGCTCGATCAACAATTGTTCAACAAAAGCTCTAGGAACAATTGTTCAACAATAGCTCGAGCAACAATTGTTCAACAATAGCTCGAGCAACAATTGTTCAACAATAGCTCGAGCAACAATTGTTCAACAATAGCTCGAGCAACAATTGTTCAACAACAGCTCGAGCAACAATTGTTCAACAATAGCTCGAGCAACAATTGTTCAACAATAGCTCGAGCAAAAACAATCGGCTCGGTATTACGTCCGCTTGAGAACGACCGTGAAGAACAAGAAACAGACGACACCAGAAAGAGTGTCCTACTTAACCAAGATTTAGTTCTGTATTCACGGTAAAAAATCAGTACTTTCCCAGTCCTCGGGATATCACAGCGGAAACGCGAATTGAAGCCCTCAGCACTGTAACCTTTTCCCATGCAAAAGTAATGTAATATGATGAACTTAACGTCCCGAAACGTCCAGGTCATGTCAAGTCTACCCAGACTACTAAATGAGACTTTGAACTAAATTACCCCGCCCCCCTCGAAACAGTCTGCAGCAAGGCTCCCGAGGAGGACCTAAAGAGGGTCTGTCAGTTGCAGGACAACAGATACTTGCTTTCCCTACACCAGTTCTTGCATTTGTGATTCTATATGGATTTAGATCCAGTTTCTGTAATAAAATTCAATTTTTATAGAGTGTCTCACAGCGAAATATTAAAACAAATATCCTGATATAACGACTTTTGGTGCGGGCAATGGTCATGTCTTCATATCTGGGTTCTCTTTAATAACGAATATTCGTATCGCAAATATGACTTCACTCTCCCTTCGTTAAATCATAATTTAAACAATTTAGGATTTTTGACTTAAATATGAGCATCAATAATGGCTAATTAGCTGGCGCCTGCCCACCCGAAGCCCCACCCACCCGCCCACCCACCCAGCATTGGCGCCCGCCCGCTTGCCATGCAGTGACGCCCGCCCGCTCGCCAGGTAGTCGCACCCGCCTGCTTGGCAGGTAGTCGCACCCGCCCGCTCGCCAGTCAGTCGCGCCCGCCCGCTCGCCAGTCAGTCGCGCCCGCCTGCTCGCCAGTCAGTCGCGCCTGCCCGCTCGCCAGGCAGTGGCGCCGCCCGCTCGCCAGACAGTGGCACCCGCTTGCTTGCCAGGCAGTGGCGCCCGCCCGCTTACCAGTCAATTGCGCCCGCTCGCTTGCCAGTCAGTCAGTCGCACCCGCTCGCTCGCCAGCCAGTCGCGCCCGCCCGCTCGCCAGGAAGTGGCGCCCGCCCACTCGCCAGGCAGTGGCGCCCGCCCGCTTGCCAGGCAGTGGCGCCCGCCCGCTCGCCAGGCAGTGGCGCCCATCTGCTTGCCAGGCAGTGGCGCCCGACTGCTTGCCAGGCAGTGGCGCCTGCCCGCTTACCAGTCAATTGCACCCGCTCGCTTGCCAGTCAGTCAGTCGGTCGGTCGCACCCGCCCGCTCGCCAGCTAGTAGCACCCGCCCGCTCGCCAGGAAGTCGCGCCCGCCCGCTCGTCAGGCAGTGGTGCCCACCCGCTCGCCAGGCAGTGATTGATTGATTTGGGCCTCATTTCCACCAGAGCCTCAACGTGAGTCATAATAGGCTTCCCCGTAGGGCGTGACCGTCGTTGGTTTAGGTAAGTCCGCACAAACTCGCGTGTGAAAATATTAGCTTTGTCAAGATGAAGTCAGTACATATTTTAACTGTGGCATATTCGCGTATTAGCGCGTACGAGAGAGTATAGAGTTAATGCGTATCTTCGTAAAATGAGTAGTTGTTTCTGTTCGTAGTGAGGTGGAGGGACCACCTCGTTCGCACAGGTGTCAGAGGTTTAGACAGCTTCGTATAGTCCGGTGTGTTTTCCGAAAGCGATAAGCTTTTTACGGTAGGTTGGGTCCCTGAGTAGGCTTTGTAGGTTGCACGGGGGATCTAGGAACGCTCGTCGGGCTGCCGCGAGTGCG
>SDVV010043780.1:0-10220 GCA_016164225.1 Gammarus roeselii
ATATATAGGTAAAATAGATAAAATAATTATTAATTTACTCCATTCAAGCTGAATACCCAGATGCAGATAGTGATACAGATGCAAAGCCAGATACAAATGTGAAGTACGTCGGGCAAATGAGACGACGCACCTTCCACTCCCCTATGCATTCACACACATACCAAGACTAAGATCCCGCAACACACACTTCGAGTCAGAAGTGAGGTACGCGATAAGTGTCAACAGCAGGGCCCGTCAGCTTTCACTGGTGCACCCCTGCTGCATCCTAATTGACAAGCGCTCCCCCACCCACCTCCATTCCGTTCTCAACAGAACGCCAAAGGCGGGAGAGGGCATCAGGGTCGAGTCAAAACACATCCATTCACAACCATTCCCCACTCCTGCCCATCCATGACACGCTCACTCGTTACCTCCACACTGATGTCCCTCCACCCTATAGCCTACAGTAACCCATCCATGACACGCTCACTCGTTACCTCCACACTGATGTCCCTCCACCCTATAGCCTACAGTACTCCATCCATACAAAAATCGCTTCCTTTAGGCCTACGTCACTCATTTCCGTTTTCATCACCCTTTTCATAAGTCTATAAATTACATTAGTGTTTATAGAAGTGGGTAAAACGTAGTTACTGACGTGGTTCAAATTGTGATACTGGTTACCCTTTTACAATCTAAATTGGGTACAAAAATGTTCACGGTCATTTTTTACAACGATGGAGAAAGTTAAATATAAACTTTTCCATTAACTTCTATGAAACATTGACCATCATCCCTATAAATCAAATGGATGTCTGTATATCCTAAATGGATACCAATATAATGTGAGCAACATTCCCTTTTGGCGCATACAAATGCGTAGTTCTGTCACATGGCATTCTCTAACTAGGCCATCAACGTTTGCATCGTTTGGAATCAACTCTTCTGCATTAAATTTAAAAATAAAAATAATCCTTGTCCCAAACAAATGCCACAAATATGAGATCATTACTTTTCAAATATTGAAGAAAACGTCAGAGGAATAAGCGAGAATAAATATCGAACAGAAGCAGTCGTCGTGTTTTCCTTTACCTTGCACAAAGATTATGATAAAGTATGAGTTATACCAATGTCTGCCGACAAGTACGAGTTTTTAGTGACAGACTTATCTGCATGAAACATTTAGTTCTCGTATGTTTATTCTTAAAATAAAACTTTTTGAAGACCTAATATTTCTCTACCAATCGTACATGTGCGGCGTATTGTCCCTTACAGCGTTCTGTGTAATAATGGAATTTTATAAAATCAAAATTTTGAGGTAAAGCTTCCTGAATACATTGTATAACACTTTAAAATGGCCTAGGAAATGTACTCTTTCGGATAATAATGAAAACCGATAATTTTACGGTTCTTTTACCGATGATCTTGAAGGGTTAGGAATCGAAGACTAACATCTATTCACATGACGAATTTCGTATCAAATTCATCTGTACACGTGAGGCCCTTTTTCCTCTAAACGTGATGTAACACGAAGTGAATGTAAAGTTTTTTCTTCATTATTGGAAAATTCTGCTCACACGTGAAGGAAAAAACTAAGAGTATATGTAAAGTACTTGAAAACCCACATCATATTGCTTTTAACTAGCGTTATAACAATTGCCTACTCAGAAACTTGCGTCAATACCACTAAAACATTTTATCAACGATCATGCCTCGGACGAAGATTCTGTGACAGTGACGAATTTTTTTTACGGTGACGGAGATGTTTTAAGTCATCCCAGAACATCATCACCTGCTGATTAGAACATTTAAACGCATGACAGGAGACGTCATTGAAGGGTCATTTGGTAAGGAGGGGGGGGATAACCCACTTCCTAACGGTGCCACTGATTCAATAAGGATGCGCTGGTCAAAGTTGATTTTTCTTTTGTATAAGAATTTCACGAAACGGAATCCAGATGACTTTTGTTGTAAGTGTAAAACAAAGTGTTGTGCGTTCATGTCCTATCTGAAATTAAACTTGTAGAATTTAATATGCTTCATTCATTTTGAATTTCCAATCTGGGATAATTGAACCCAACATCTTACAGAAATATTTCCTGGCGATAATTCTCCGGTTTACGGAGAACAAGCCGTTCTCGACATGAGCAGTTTTGAGCAGGCCTAGACATGCTACGATTGGAGCAGTCCCGCACAGGCCCAGACATGCCACTATTGAAGCAGTCCCACATAGGCCCAGAAATGCCACTATTGGAGCAGTTCCGCACAGGCCCAGACTTGCCACTTTTCTAGCAGTCCCGCACAGGCCCAGACGTGCCACCATTGGATCAGTCCCTCACAGGTCCAGACATGTCACTATTGAAACAGTCCCACACAGCCCAGACATGCCACTATTAGAACAGTCCCGCACAGGCCCAGACCTGCCTCTACTGGAACAGTCCCGCAGATAATTCCGGGTGCACAAAATGTATGCTCGGATTCTTTTCTCTTGTTTGTTCTATTCTATTATTATTTTTGCTGCTAATTAAACCTCATCATCTGACGCTTTACGGAACCTTGGACAGCGACTTGCCGAAGCGTCACCACGCGTTGTCTTTATAAATGTTTCCAAACAACATTCTCTAATCATTAGGTCGAAGGTATAGGAAGCCGTTCAATGCAACTTTCTAGTAGAAAAATTTGATATATTCAATTCATGATGGGCTCTTGGTAAGATAAAACTTACATTACAAATAATTAAAATGTTAAAATCAAATTTGCAAGTCTTAGACGTATTGAACACAAGATTCAAATTACGGTCTGTCTAATCTAATTAGCGAAAACACCTATCCGTTCATTTTAATTTACGTTATACTAATCCAAGAGACATATTCTTTGAGTCCCAGCTTATGGGGCTCCAACTCTCGAACAGCTGATGAATTATTATTTGTTCTGCTTTCTGAAGCAGCGTTGTACGGGAGAGGTATCAGTGACTGGAGAATAATAATGCATTGAGGGGTCGGACGCGACCCTGAAGTTTACATGTGTTTACAAATTATTACAAGTGTTAGAAGACAACAAAAGACCTTACGGCTCAAACTTTGTTGCTTTCTGATAGAACAAAGATTAGCTCTGAAATAGAACGTCTAAGAGCGCTTCATGTGTCATTGGGATTTCAGTTTTTAAATGATCAATAAAGAGATACATAAGCAATTTAACGGCGGTTCATGTAGAATTTGTGACTTGAATGTTTCAATTGTATTGTTGTTTACAATCTACGCTTCGAGTTTGTTGCATTTTTCGACAACTCTATACGTGAAGAAATTGCGCGTGATGTCGAGTGAGAAACGCTTCCCAACGAATTTATAGTCATTATTCCTAGTCACTCCGCTTGCATCTTGAGTGAAAAGGCTCGCTCGGTCGACGTTTTCCTTGCCCTTCCTAATCTTCCACACCTCATCATGTCACTTCTGACTCGACGCTTCTCTAGTGAATAAAGGTTGAGTTCACGCAGTCTGTTTTCGTAATATTTATTGCGCAGCGAAGAGATAAGTATCGTAACGTTCACCTTCTCTGCTTCGATAACGCGTTTTCTTATATATGGAGACCATAATTGAACGGAATAATCGAGATGCGGTCTAACAAATACATTGTATAACTTATGAATACTGTGTCTGTTTTTTTACGAGATAGTGCCGGATATCAGACCGAACATTTTTTAGTAATTTTTGGGCCGCATCGTTGCATTGTTTGCGGTTTTTGAATTCGTTACCAATGATGCCGCCTGGAACTCTCTCGTCGGTGATCGGAATCAGCATCTTTCCGAACATTGAATATTTGTGCTTGAGGTTATGAGGACTTACGTGCATAACTTTACATTCGCCACTTTTCTGACCAATCAACAATTTTGTTCAAGTCTTATTGGATCTGCTGACACTTGAGTTCGGTTTGCACTTTCCCTCCTATCTTAGTGTAGTCTGTAAACTTGCTAATAATCAAAAACACGCTGCAATCGAGATTGTTAATGACTATTATCAAGAGAACTCGACCCAACACGGACCCTTGAAGCACGCCGCTTGTAACATTACCAAATGGGCGCAAGCTCCGGTAAGTACAAGTCGCTGCGTCTGTTCCTGAGCTAACATTTTATCCAGTTATAAAGCGCGCCTCGAATACCGATTCTGTGCAATTCACTAACTTATCGCTTGTGAGGGATTTTATCGAAGGCTTTTTGCAAGTCAGGGTAAATGATGTTGATTGGAGATTTTGTGCTGTAAATTTCAATCATATTCCTGAAAAAAGTAGCAGATTTGTAAGACATGAACGATTGTGTTATGGCCATGCCATAACACAATCAACTTATTTGATTCTACGAATTCTGTAATTTTATCCGATATCAAACTTTTCATCAATTAGCCAATGACTGAGGTGAGACCAATTGGTCAGTAATTGCCGGACACTTTATGTCCCCTTTTAAAAAAAATGGGTGTCGTTGGCCTCTTTCCGTTGAGAAGGGCAAGTGCCATTGGTGAGAGATCGGCTGAAAATGTTTGATAGGTGTTCGGCGATTATGTTCCTAGTCTCTTTCAGTATATTGGGATGAACTTGGTCTAGACCTGGAGATTTCACAACTTTCAATTTATGAATTTATATAATAACTTCATCAGGGGAAAAGTTAATTGTGCTGTTAGCTTTGATTTGTTTTTCTGCTATGATATCCTAGGGATTGAGAATATCCAAATTCTCTAACGTGAATTCAGAACAAATATGTTGATTTAGTAGGACGCTTAAGTTAATGTCAACTGTTTCTAGCTCACCACTAACGTTCTCAAGAGGACCTGTTACAGATCGTGACTTGTTTGCTTGAAATATATATATTTTTTTCGAAATGTTTTTGGCGTTTGCCTATCAGGTCGTTAGTCAAAGTCTATTAGTATCAGGTCACTAGTAACAGGCCACGAGGGACAGGTCAATAGTTTCTTACTGCAGAGATTGACCACATTTTCTCCAATGATTAGACTTTTGGCACACAAAAAGGCCTAAAGAGTGATATAAATATTCATGTTTGATCGAGGTTGGTGTGACATATATCATTGGACACAATGGTGCCATTTTAAGTCTTATTAGTAGCAGAAAACCATGCGCAAGGCGGAATAAAGAAGAAACATGGGGATTAATTGAATCTGTCTCAAACTAGCGGGGACTTAATTGAAATCCTGCCTCAGAAACCAGGATTGCTGAGGCAGATTGGGACAAATACGTGGCGTGGTTGGCGTTGTGCATGTTTGGGATTGTATTGGCTAACAATGTGCTTGTAATGTATGAAGGTAAAGAACATTGTATGGTCCATATCATGTGGTATTCTACAGTCTTTTAATATCGTATATCGCAGTTTCACAGCGGGTATTTAGGATTCATTGAACGTGGATTCAGGTGTTAGTAGCCATAAGGTTTGGATGATTATTTTCAATATGAGGGGAACATTGAATAGGTTTGTACATTCACTATAGGGTATTAGTGTTGGAACAAGAATTTTCAATTGGATTATCCCAGCTTTTATTAACTGTAGAAGTTAGTTATTTAAATTGGTTTAAAGTCCTGTTAGTTTATATACCGTGGATATTTGTTCGGGTGAAGAAAGGTTATCTCTTGTCTCTTGTCTTAAGAGTGGAGCATTTTATGTGGGTTCGTATGTATTCTGTATGATTTTGACAGTAGGAATACTTATTGAAATTCGAAATAATTGGTTGGCTTTTATGTGTTGATACAGGATATTGGTACGGGTTAGAATAGCTTATAAAAAACGGTCTTTCACGATAGCTTGTTTGTATAGGATTAGTTCCCATTATTTGTTACAAGGTGGGTAATGCATATTGGTTTCCGATCTTGTTGGGTTACAGTTACGATGGATATTATACAGGCTCTGTATAGGTGTGGAATTGACGTTAATAGAGAATTTGAAAGCCTATTTTACTTTGAATGAAACATTTTCTTATTAGACGGTTTCTATGTTCTCTGTTGGGTTTTACTGTAGGAAAAAATAGTTTAAACTTTTTTTAAAGTTTATTATTGTTGTTTTTAGGTGTGAAGTAGGATATTGGACCCGGTTTGGAATGGCGAAAAATGGTTATCCACTATAGGGTAGTAATGAAAAATTGATTCACTTTATTTCCTATTCAGATGGTAGGGTATTATTAAATAATTAGTTCACTTTATTTCCTATACGGATGGTATGACATTAGTAAAAAATTAGTTCACTTTATTTCCGATACGGATGGTAGGGTATTAGTTAAGAATTATTTCACTTTATTTCCTGAACTGATGGTAGGGTATTAGTAAAGAATTAGTTCCCTTTATTTTCTATACGGATGGTAGGGTATTAGTAAAGAATAAGCTCACTTTATTTCTTGCACGGATGGTATGGTATTAGTAAGGAATTAGTTCACTTAATTTCCTACATGGATGGAAGGGTATTAGTACTGATAAGTTCACGTCATTTCCTATACGGAAGGTAAGGCATTAGTAAAGATTATTCCACTTTATTTCCTATACGGATGGTAGGGTATTAGTAAAGATTTATTTCACTTTATTTTCTATACGGATGGTAGGGTATTAGTAAGGAATTAGTCCACTTAATTTCCTATAGGGATGGTAGGGTATTACTAATGAATTAGTTCACTTTATTTCCTATACTGATGGCAAGGTATTAGTGAAGAATTAGTTTCCTTTATTTCTTAAACGAATGGAAGGGTATTAGTATAGATTTGTTCATTTTATTTCCTGTACGGATGGTAGGGTATTAGTGAAGCATTAGTTCACTCTTTTTCCTATACGGATGGTAGGGTATTAGTAAAGAATTTGTTCACTTTATTTCCTATACGGATTGTAGGGTATTAATAGAGATTAGTTCCCTTTATTTCCTATACGGATATTGGGGCATTAGTAAAGAATTAGTTTACTCTATTTGCTATGCGGATGGTAGGGTATTAGCAAAAAACTCGTTCACTTTATTTCTTATTCAGTAAAGATTTAGTTTGCTTTATCACTTATACGGATAGTAGGGTATTAATAAAGAATTAGTTTACTCTATATCCGATACGGATTGTAGGTTGTTAGTAAAAAAATTGTTTACTTCATATCCTATACGGATGGTATGGTATTAGTAAAGAATCAGTTTACTTCATTTCATATACGGATGGTGGGGTATTAGTAAAGAATTTGGTCACTTCATTTCCTATACGGATGGTAGGGTATCAGTAAAGATTAGTTCACCTGATTTCCTGTACGGATAATAGTGTATTAGTAATGAACTAGTTCACTTAATTTCCTAAACAGATGGTAGCGTATAAGCAGAGATTAGTTCCCTTTATTTCCTATACGGATGGTAAGGTATTAGTAACGAATTAGCTCATTTTATTTCCTATGAGGTCGGTGGGGTAATAGTAAAGAATTAGTACATTTATTTCCTATACGGATGGTAGGGTATTATTAAAAAAATAGTTCTCTCCATTTCCTATACGGATGGTAGTGTATTAGCAAAAATTAGTTCACTTTATTTCCTTAACGGATGGCAGGGTATTGGTAAAGAATTAATTCACTTTATTTAGTATACGGATGGTAGGGTATTAGTAGAGAATTAGTTCACTTCATTTCCTATATGGATGTTATGGTAATAGTAAAGAATTAGTTCACTTTATTTCCTTTAGAGGTGGTAGGGTATTAGTAAAGAATTAGTTCACTTTATTTCCGATTCAGATGGTAGGGTGTTAGTAGAGATTAGTTCACTTTATTTCCTATACAGATAGTAGGGTATTAATAAAGAATTGGTTCACTTCATTTAGTATACGGATGGTAGGGTTTTGGTAAAGATTAGGTTCACTTTATTTCTTATACGGATGGTGTGGTATTAGTAAATAATTAGTTCACTTTATTTCCTATACGGATGGTAGGGTATTAGTAAGAAATAGTTCCCTTTATTCCCCATACGGATGGTAGGGTCTTAGTAAAGATTAGTTCACTTTATATCCTATTCGGATGGCAGGTTATTGGTAAAGAATTAATTTACTTTATTTAGTATGCGGATGGTAGGGTATTAGTGAAGAATTAGTTAACTTTATTTCCTATAGGGATGGTAAGGTAATAGTGAAGAATTAGTTCACTTTATTTCCTCAAGGGATGGTAGGGTATTAGTAAAGAATTAGTTCACTTTATTTCCGATATGGATGGTAGGGTGTTAGTAGAGATTAGTTCACTTTATTTCCTATACAGATAGTAGGGTAATAATAAAGAATTGGTTAACTTTATTTCCTATAAGGATAGTAATGTTCAATGGTTTCACGTTTTGTTAGGTTAATTACGATGGATATTGAATAGATTCGTATGAGTATGGAAGGATATCATATAAGCCTAATTTCTTTATGAGTAAGGAAGGACAGCTTATACGCCCTAATTTTTCATGGGTATGAAAGGACATCTCATAAGCCATGGTTATTTATAGGTATGAACGGACATCTCATAAGCCTTGAGTTTTTTTGGGTATGGAAGGACTTCTCATAAGCATTGTGTTTCTATGAGCATGGAAGGACATCTCATGAGCCTTTTCTTATGCGCATGGAAGGATATCTCGTAAGCCTTGTTTTTTATGAGTATGGAAGGATATCTTATAAGCCTTAATTTTCTATGGGTATGGAAGGATATCACATAAGCATTGATTTTTTATGAGCATGGAAGGATATCTCGTTAACTTTGTCTCCTAATGAGCATGGAAAGATATCTCATAAGCCTTGATTTTTTATGAGTATGGAATGATATCTCATAAGCATTGATTTTTTATGAGTAGGAAGGATATCTCATAAGTCTTGATCGTTTGGGTAGGCTAAATGTTTCATAGTACTCTTATTCCGATTATGTACGGCGAAGATTTGACACTCCGTAATTATATCACCGGCGGACCTTTCAGTTTTCAGAGTCAATGTTGAGCGGCCGAGGCTCAGTTGCTGTTAGGTTTATGCTGAAAAAATGCAGTTCCTCAATGCTTCTGGCTGTTTTAAATATTATAAATAATGTATAAAGAGCCATTCGGTCCTATTCTATTGTATGTCTTTACCTGAAGATTCCGGTCTTGAGTCATTTTACTTCTCATCATTGCGTCCTAAGCATAATGCTTTACCTCGAGTAGCACTTGATAGGAAAGGGCATTACACGCTCTCTCTCTCATGTAACCAATCTCTGCTACCTTCCCCCTCTGCCACTATTATGTCAGTATCTTGATTTAATTCTCTAGGTTTTCACGCGTCAAGTTTTCCTCTGTGCGGAAGCACATCTCCTTCATGGGATCTTCGTTTCTCATTTCTCGGTTTCCACAAGAGACGGCCATCGCTTCGGCGTGCACTAATAATATATATTTTTATTATTGCTGGAGGGAGTTGCAATTTTCCATCCACTCTCGGTGACGGCATACTTTTTCCGGTGAGTCGTTCCAAGTGAAAATATATATGTATTATTGTGAAAAAGATAAATTAGGTTCTGGATAAAAATGTTTATAATATTATTGTTACTCCGGATTGGTTATTTGGATTTTACCATGTCAACTACACCACATCAGAATGTGTAACCTAACGTGTGACCTTAACTGCAGCAGTGTGTGTAAACTAATGAGCAATCTACAGAGCAGAAGAATGTGTGAATTAACTCGTGACTTACACAGTGATATGTTTGAACTATTGTACAAACTTCACCGCAGCAGTATGTGGGAACAAACACGTGAACTACACTGCAACAGTATACATGAACTATCGTGGTAACTACATCGCAGCTGTATAGGTGGATTAACGTGAGAATTACAACGCAGCACGCAGCAGTATAGGGGACCTAACAAGTGTACTTCGCAGCAGTAGTACGTGTGAACGAACGAGTGAACTGCACAGCAGCAGTATGTGTGAACTAACGAGTGAGCAACAATGCCACACTAAGTGTGAATTAATGAGTGACAACACAAGCAGTTTTTTTTATTCCAACGAGTGAACTACACCGCAATAGTATGCGCGTACTAACGCGCGAACTAACGAGTGAAATGCACCGCAATAGTATGAGCGAACTATCGTGCGAACTAACGAGTGAAATACACCGCAATAGTATGCGCGAACTATAGACATGTATAGACATACAGCCGTTTGCCCCATGTTAGGGGGGGTGGCTAAGTTAGGCAGACACAGAGGGGGGAGGAGCCCAATCTCCCCGCCACAAGACCGCCGTGTCCCTGC